>QEOT01003963.1:263910-405590 GCA_003123785.1 Pterocarya stenoptera
AAATTCACATAATTCTATGAGAGCTGTATAAACATCTCGAGTAAGCTTTCCACACACACCAACCAGCAACAGATGCTGCATAAATACATGATAGTCGTGACTTTTGAGACTAGTTATCTTTCAATCATGTGTTCGAACATATCTTGACATGTTTGAAGCATAACCATTGGGTAATTTGATTCTCATGAACTAATCACATAATTTCTTTCTCTTATCATTTGAAAATGTATACCATCCGATGGGTATATAGGCTGACGATCCATTATTTTGCAAATGTAATTCCGGTCTTATCCCCAACTCTTTTAAATCTTTACAAGAGTTAGTTATATCTTTTGTCTTCCCTTCTACTGACATCGTAGTGCCCAATATATTCTCACATATATTTTTCTCAATGTGCATAACATCTAGATTGTGGCTCAGTGTCAAGGTAGATCAGTATGACAACTTAAAAAAAATACATTTTTTTGTCCAATTCAACTCTGCTGCTTGTCATTTTCTCTTTCGAACTATTGTTTCTTTCCCAAATCTATTTTCTAAAATATCCCCAATTACGCAACAATATCATTGCCAGACAACTCTAGCGGTAATGACCTACGCTCAACCCTTCCATCAAACATCGCTCTATTTGAATGACATCTATGGTCATGTGGTAAACATTGACAGTGTCCCATAAAGCATAATTTCCTATCATTCATCAACCACTGAGATAATGTATTTTTATTGCAAACAGGACAAGCCATTTTACCTTTTGTGCTCCACCCAGACAAGTTTTCATATGTTGAAAAATCATTTATTATCCACATCACTACAACATGCATCTTGAACTCACGCGACGAGGCCGCACCATATGTACTGACACTATGATCCCACAGGTCTTTCAACTCTACAATTAGTGGTTGCAGATACACATCTAATTCGTTTTCTAGTGACCTTGGCGCTGGTATGAATAAAGTCATCATAAAATACAGATCTTTCATACACTTCCAAGGTGGCAAGTTATAGGGCATTAATATGACAAGTCAAGTACTTCGAGAAGTGTTCATGTTGCCAAATGGACACTTTTTGGGATTATATTACGTTTATCGAATGTCCATCTTGACTCTTGACACACTGAACATGAGTCAAATTCTGCATATTGCTACTAGAAGAGAACACAATCATTTTTACAAGCATGGATCATATTATAATCTAATCTTAACCCTTGCTTCAATGGCTTCGCTTCATAAAAATTACGGGGTACTACGTTATCCCGAGGAAGAGCTTCTTTAAATAATTCTAGCAACATGTCGATGGCCTTGACAAAAATACAACAAATAGACTTAATATGGAGCAACCTCACCATGAAAGACAACTTGCTATGACGAGTGCACCCTTTGTACAACTCTCGTTGTGCACTCTTCCGCAGTCTTCCAAAGTTTCCATTTCTCTCAAATGATTGTTCAGATGTTTCTTCTCCATCCCTCATCTCAAATATTCCTGCACCCATATCGCCTAATATCTCAGTCATATCCTCTCCATTATCATCACTATCATCAGTAGCATCCACATTAATGAACTCCATGTCGATGTCGTTACCCTCCTCTATTTGATTGGATTGACTGCTAAATCTAACTCCTTTGGAAAATGGTTTGCCATGTAAGACCCAAGGTGAGTATTTATGATTGATTCCATTTACAAATAAATAATCCTTCACTACCACCAAATTATAAGAACTAAGATTTTTGCATTTCTTGCACGGACATCTTATAAATCCTCCACTGTCAACACTCATGCGAGTAAACTCTATAAAAAGCTTCACCCCTTGTACATACTCCTTATAGTCTCGCTCAAGTCTATCTCCCAACAGCATCCAACTTTTATCCATTATATTTTCATTACTCGTTAGATGTCTATAAAAAAAAACTCAATTCATGGGATAAACACTATCAGGAGTATATTCATACTTGTTTACCATTTATTTTATAAGATAGTTGATCATATCCCATTCGAGAGACTATCATCTATGTTGTATATATACTCAGTCCAAAACTCTAATGTTAGTAAAAATTTCGACAGCATTTCCCTTCAATTCTCTAAGTATGCTAGTCACAATAAGTCGTCAACCCTATTTATGGGCCATGAAACTTATAGACCACATACCCGAAGAATTTAAAGAAACGCTGAACCAAAATTTTAATTGACTAACACAAGAGTTTAAACTAAATATATCTATCATTGAGATGAAAGAATCCCAAACTGTCTACTTTAGATAATTGAAGAGTTGTGCCCAAACATTTTTTAAGAGAATATTTGGCCACAACTCTCGAACGGGTTTAAGGTTCAACTATATATAAAAATAACCTTGAAATCCAAAACTGTCCAACTCCTACAATTATTAAATTTTAAATCAAATCACAAATACATTGCAAAATTACATTACAAATCACCAATATTATTATTATTTTATAAGTATTAATAATTCTTATGTTATTATTATTATTATTATATCAAAGAGTAGGAAATCACTTGTCTAATAGTGATGCCTTCCCAAATTTATTAATAAAACCCATGCTTATGGTGGAGGAAAACAGTGGAAAAAAAAACAGAGACCTTAAGAAAAAACTACAAAGAAACCAAGCCCGGAAAAGACTCTAAACAAGCCTATAAACGAAATGAAGAGCATATCAATCCAAAAAACAAAATCAAGATTAACAACATCTTAACGAAGGCAACCCAAATACATCCAGCCGTAACAAGCCTATAAAGACCTGAGGCAATGTAGAATTATTTGTGCAGACCAAAGTGACACCATTAGCACCATCTTTGGCCAACCAATCCGCCACTTTGTTTACTTCACATAGAACATGCTGAAAATGACAATTTATAGATAGAGCCAGGCCAGCAATCTCTTCCCAATAATCCTTCAGGTACCAAACCCCACACCGCCCTCTAAGCCACCAAGAAATAATGACCATCGAATCAACCTCAACAATCACATTGGACAAACCCAGCCCATTAAGAAGTGCAAGAAGTTCCACTTTGTTATTTGAACCAAACCCAATTGGAGAGGTGAACGCTTTCACAAGTCCTCCAGTATCATTGCGAATAACACCACCAATACCACTAGAACCTAGATTACCAAGACTACTACCATCCGTATTCAACTTAATGATGGAGTTTGAGCCACATGACTACTTTGCACCACCTCTCTTTCAAAGGAGTGGGTTTGATTCGTAAGGTCTCGAGGATCATGCCATCACAAGGAGACAAATTGTAAGAATTATCAGTCGCTTGACCAAAAGCAAACCAAGTCCTTAAAAGTTCGAGCCTACTACACTAAATATTTATACCTAACAATGGCATTCTCGGTCGTACCATCTTCCTGCCATAGCGTATCCCTTAAACCTACTCCCAGTTCCAGACAAAACAAAACAAAATCAAATATAATTATAGCAAAATAAATTAAAATACAAAAATAGCATGAAACAAGATAGTATAAAACCAACAAAATATAACAACAAACAATAAATTAAAACAATTAAAATATCATACTTCAAACAAAATAATTTTAAATCACAACTTTAAAATTTTCTGGTACAGCACCTACGAGACATGTGGCTTTACCCAGAGCCGAACTGCTCTGATACCACCTGTGACGACCCGACTTCCACGTACAAAACAACACGGGAATCGTGACATTAGGATGATAACAATACTGGTCACGCATCCCAACGATAAGTGCTCAAGTGTGTGCAACGTGCAACGTGCAACAAGAGTACCAAAAAGTCTCAGCGGATAATATAAATAAGCCAACTAAGTACCATAATTATTTAATACAAATATCCAAAAGAAAAGCGTTTAAAATCAATACCACTGTCCCATAAAACTAATACAAAGCTGAAAATACAAATACATGTCATACTAGATCACTTCTCCGGTGGAACCAAATCCTCAAGCTCATCATTTGCATCATCAAAATCAAAATCTATGGTACCACAGGTAAGTTATAATCCAAACCACTCCGAGATAAAAACACATTAATACAACCAACCATGCATGCATATGATGCAATATGCATGAAATCCAAAAAATCATTTTTTTCGAGAATGCATTTTTCCAACACTCGCCAAAATCCCATTTTGGCCCAAAACAATTCCATCAAAACATTTTCCACCATTTTCCCTGAAAATGGACCAAACCAAAATCCATCATTTTCCCAGAAAATGACTCACACAAATCCTTTATCCAACACGCCATTTTCCTAGAAAATAGCCATTTATCCATTTTATCCGTATGCACCATGATCTCCCATAGGGATCATCCACACACCCTTGCTTCATAATAAGCGATGCCCAGTTTCGCACCCAGTGCGTTCGTGGCCAAGCATCCTCTAGCCCCGCCAACAAAGGGGCCAGGGAGTCGGAACGAAAGCTTTACCATCCAGTCCGATCCCGTTGTCGCTCGGCCACAACCCAGGGACGTCACTCAGTATATTCCGCTCCCGAGTGACCAGAGGAGCTCCACCGAGATATTGCCCCATCTAGACTTGGGGTCGTGATACACACGCACTCAAAATCCTTTCCACATGAAAATACAGTTTTCAAATATCCACATGAACATGAATGCAATTACTCGAAAATCTAATTTTCATTTACAAACGTGAACATGCGTACACATGCAATGTACCAGACCAACATCAATATCCAACAACCAACCAATCCCAATATAAACCAATCACACAAACAACTCCATCCTCCAATCCATTCGACCCCCTAACTCCTCGGACTCAGTTCGGCACAACCAACCAGAACACAGAAAATATGAGTTAGGGCAAAAATATATTTAAATCTCAAAAGATGTTTGAAAAAATACTTACAACGCTATATAGCAATTTTCGGAGGATGGCGGATGAGCTGGAAGCGACAAAACAGCAACTGCACAGTACAAAATGCACTGTGGCCATGGGTTCGAAATAGGAGATTTTGAACGGGGTTAAATGAAGACTTGAAATTGCTAGGGTAGGGCCTAGAGAGGTTGGTGAAGCTAGTGGTGGTGGTCTTTGCCCATGGGTGGCGGCGAGGGAGGCAGTTTAAGGCCAAAAGGGTCAAATCAGAGATGTAGATAATGGGGCTTCACAGGTGATGGATCGAAGCTGGGGTTGGGTCCATTAGGTAGCTGGGAGGTCGGGGAAGAAGTGGTGAATAAATGGTGGCCAATGGCGGTGCGACAGCGGTGGGCGAGCACATGAGGTGCCACGGCTTTGGTGAGAGTGGGGGTTAACGGCGGCATGAGAGGGGCTGAGGTTGGTGGTGTGAGGTCGCCGGCCGGTTGGGAAGGTTGTGGGCTGGGCGGTGTCGGCATGGTGGCGCGCGGTGGTGTAGGTAGGAGGAAGGAGAAAAACGCACGGGGAGAGGGACAGGGAAAGGGTTGCGCGCGTTGGAGAGAGTAGGGAAATAAGTAGAAAAGAAAAAGAATGAGAAAAGAAAAAAGGAAGGAAAAATGAGAAGAGAGGAAAAGAAATGAGATCCAATCCTCACAACTTTGGGTCACAAAAATGATCCAACGAAAGTGATTTTAAAACAATAAATAAAAGAAATAACTGCAAAACTTATTAAAATTCATAAACAAACTTATTTAAAACAATAATTTTAAAATTCATAAACAAACTTATTTAAATTAGAGATCAATTTAACTGCAAAACAGTAATTAATATTAAAAAACATAACAAATAATTTTCACATCTTAAAATCATAAAATAAACTAACGAGAAACTCAATAAAGTTGAAAACAAGAGAACCAATATTTAAATTAACTAAAATAATCCTTCGGTAAAAATACACTAAAATACAGGGTATCACACAAGCTACCCATTTCATCTTATCTATCCCATTTGACTCACCCCAAAAGAAAGAGGTCATCAGTTGATGGATCTTGTTTATAACAGCTTGAGGGACTTGTAAAACAGCAAATAGGTGAAAGCCCATACTTGAAAGAACGTGACATAGCAAAACCAGTTTCCCTCAAGAAGATAGTAGCCGCATTTTCCAACCACTGAGTTTTTGCCTCACTTTATTTACCATGTCATCAAGATGTAATTGCTTAAGACGACCAAGGATAATGGGCACTACAAGATATTTGAACGGAAAGTGCCTCTCCATGAAACCAGTGCTACGGAGAAGACACCTCTTACAAGAAGGGGAGAGTTAACTCGAGCAATATAGAGCAGACTTTTGTTTATTAATTGCTTGTCCGGACCAACGTTCATACTGACCTAGAATACTTACAAACACTGGAACTGATTTTTGGCTCCCATTAGAAAAAATAACCACATCATCAGCATACATTAAATGAGAAATAATAGGCGTACCTCAGGCCTGATGAAAATGTCCAAATCTATTCTCAGCCACACTACTGTGAATCATCTGGGAAAGAATCTTCTGCTAGATAATAAACAAATAAGGAGAAAGGGGATCACCTTGTCGCAGGCCACGGCCTCTCGGGAAGAATCCTTTTATAGTCCCATTCATCATAACCGAATACCAAGGGCTAGAAATACAAAAGAAAATCATATCACAAAATTGAGGCGAGAAACCAAAACTCAACATGACCTTTATCAAAAAATTCCAATCCACACGATCATATGCTTTTGCCATATTTACTTTTAACATAATATTGCCGCCATAATTCCTTTTATTAATAGAATGAACCATTTCCTGAATGATGCTTATGTTCTCAAAGATACTTCTACCTGGGATAAAGACTCCTTGCTCCAATGAAACTAGTCGAGGCAAGAGATTAGTTAATCTATTCACAATTATCTTGGAGCAAAGTTTATAAAAAACTGAGCAAAGACTGATGGGACAGAACTTGACAAAACGTATTGGAGAGTCCACCTTTGGAATTAGCACCAAATAAGAGCTGTAAAAAACTTAGGAATAGATTTAGGGGTCGTTTGCATTCATAACTCTCATAAACTCATCTCATCTTCATCATTACATCTTTTATAAATTTTCACAAAAAATAATAATATATTTTTTTTCAAATCCGAAAACAAACTTTCCCAAATTCTCACATAAAATATAATAAACAATTTAACTTTTTCAAATCCCAAAACTACTTTTTCAAATTCCCACACAAAATATAATAAATAATTTAACTTTTTCAAATCTCAAAATAATAATAATATTAAAAAATATTATTCTAAAAATATTATATTTTACAATTAACAAACTATCTCAACTCTTCTCTCAATCCAAACCATCTCTTATATGCAAAGAATTCTAGCACTGTCTTCCACAAATTATTTTTAACAACCTCCCAGCAATTCTTATAAAAACCAGAACCAAAGCCAACAGGGCCAATAGCACTGCTAACTGGAATTGAGGACAAAGCAGTAGATACTTCATCCAAAGAGGGCACACTAACAAGGGAGGCATTCTCCTCCACAGAAATAACCAGATCTATAAGACCATCAAAGATAGGTTGCTCAACTGGTAGCTCACCTTGGAGAAAGGAAGAAAAATAATCAACTGCAACTTGGTGGATGCTCTCTAAGGACTCTAACAGTATATCATTCGATCGCATATTGAATACCCACTTACTCCTTTTCATGGCGAGGGAAGCATGAAAAAATTTGGAATTCCAGTCACCATCCACCACCCACTTTAGCTTTGCCATTTGATTCAGTCGGATTTCTTCCCAATGCTGCCAAGTTGCCAATTCCGCATTAGCCACCTGCAACTCTCTATCTAGATTTTCATCCCAATTTAATTGAGATTGAAGTTCAAGTTCTTCAACCTAATTTTCAAGAGAAGTAATCCGGCCCAACGTATGATCGAAGACCCTTTTATCTACTCCCACAAGGCAACCTTAGTCAGTTTTAGCTTCATAACCAAATTTTGAATGGTTGAACCATCCTCTCGAGATAACCAGGCATGCAGAACACAGTCCAAAAAATTATGGGATTCCACCCACATTTGTTGAAATCGAAAAGGGACAGGACCATAAGAGAAAGTGTCTTACTTGAACTCTATAAACATAAGAGCATGATTTGAAGTAGATAGCATTAGGAAATAAGAGCAAATAGCATTAGGAAATACCGAAAGAAAAGAGGCATCCATCAGAACATGATCCAGTCGTGCCCAAGAATGAGTAAGGCCATATTGACCATTACACCAAGAAAAAGCACTCCCCTTCGATGCCATTTCAATCAAACCCCCCTGTTGAATCCAGTTGTTAAAATCTTCTATAGTTGAAAGAGGTTGAGGCCTACCTCTTCGTCACTCTGAATCATTCCTGATAATATTAAAATCACCAACAAAAATACCTGGATCTGAGCCCAGATTTTGGATACTAAGATCATCCCACAAAATCCGCGATTCAGCCATGGTACATTTTGCATAGATGACCGTGAGCAAAACTTTTCAGCACCTTCACCTACTTTGTGAGAAACATATTGCCTGCCCATACGAGCCAAACTCACTTCCAGAGTACTATCCCAAAAGATCCAAATTTTGCCCCCCTCAACTTCATTTGAAATAAAGTTATCAAATTTCAAAACTCGTCCCAATCTCCTAGCAACATCAAGATTTTGAAAAGGTTCCAACAGAGCAACAATTTTCGGTCTCAACTTACCAAGAAATTTTTTTAATCTAGTCCCAACTCCCCTAATGTTCCGTACAAAAATGGGATCAATCATTGAAAGGGATTAGAGAAACGAGCAAGAACCTGAGAAGAACTTCTCATTTTAACAAAAAAAAATTTCTTATATTTTCTTTTACCTTCCTTGATCTCAGATTCTGTTAAGTAGTCTTTATCTTGAGGGAAAACTTTATGATGTAAATCTAGTTCCGGTTCAGAAACAGTGTCATCCACAAACGGTTGCTCCTCCTCTAGATTAACACCCCGTATTTTAGTGTATTTTTATTGAAGGATTATTTTAATTAATTTAAAAATTGGTTCTCCTGTTTTAAAATTATGGGAGTTTTAGAATATTATTTTTTAATATTTTAATTTGTAAAAATGATTTATTTTATGTGTTTTCTTGATATTAATTCTTGTTTTAGGTTTAAAGTGATTTTTAATTTAAATTGGTTTGTTTTTGGGTTTTAAAATTTTTATTGTTTTATTTAAGTCTTTTACTGCGTTTGAATTATTTTATTTAGCTTGCAGTTTTAAAATCTTTTTCGTTGGATCATTTTCGAGACCCCAAGATGAAAAATCTGGATCTCTTCTTTTTCCCTTCTCTTTTCATTTCCTCTTTTCCTTTTATTTTCTTTTTCTTTTCTTTCTTTCTTTCTCTCTATTTTCCCGTTCGATCTCTCTCCCGCTCGACTTTCTCTCTCTCGCTCGACTTTCTCTCTCTCTCTCTCTCTTTCCCCGTGCTTTCAGTCTCTTCCTCCCAGCCGCCGCCAACCGCCGCCGTGACCCTCACTGCCCAGCCCAGTCAACTCCCCGGCCGCCGGCGACCATCCCCTTCAAATCTCAGGCCGGCTAGCGCTACCGTTAGCCTCCATTTCCTGCTCGAAGCCACTGCGTTTCTTGCGTCGCTGCACCACGGTTAGGCCACCTCCTGCCACCACCTCTTCACCACTTCATCCGCGACCTTCTAGCAACCTATTGGACCCAACCCGACCTCGATCCGTCACCGGTGAAGCCCAGCCAACCTCATCTCCGATTTGAACTTTTTGCCCTTAAAACCGCTCCTTTCCGCCGCCACCCACGGCCAAAGGCCGCCACCACCATTAGCTTCACTGACCTTCCAAGGCCCTACCCTATCAATTTCAAGTCTTGGTTTAACCTCTTTCAAAAGTAGGCTTTTGAGACCCACGGCCAGTGTATTTTTACACTGTTCGGTTGCTGTTTTGTAGGTTCTAGCGCATCCGTGATCTGTCAAAAATTATTATATAGCACTATAAGTATTTTCCCAAACAATTTTGAGATTTAAATAAATTTTCCACTAACTCACTTCACTGTGTTTTGGTTGGTTATTCTGGACTGAGTCCGAGAAGTACGGGGTTGGATGGATTGAGGACTGAGTATTTCTGTGATTGGTTATATTATGATTTGGTTGGTTGTTGGATATTGTTGTTGTCAGTTTGGTACATTGCATATGCATGCATGTTCATGTTTGTAAATTGAAAATTAGGTTTTCGTGTAATTGCATTCATGATCATGTGAATATTTTGAAAAATGGATTTTCATGTGGAATGGATTTTTGAGTGCGTGTGTATCATGACCCCAAGCCGAGATGGGGCATTATCTCAGTGGAGCTCCTCTTGTCACTTGGGAGCGAAATATACTGAGTGACGTTCCCTGGGTCGTCGCTGGCCGACAATGGGATTGGATGAGTTACGTGCCGACTTCTTGGCCCTTCTGCTGGCGGGAGCTAGAGGATGCCTAGCCACGAACGCACTGGGTGCTGAACTGGGTATCGCTCGTTATGTAGTCAAGACGTGCAGATGGTCCCTAGGGGAGACCATGGTGCATATGGATTAATGGATAAATAGAAAATGACTATCTTCTGGGAAAATAGCATGTGTTGGATATGAATTTTGTGTGAGTCATTTTCTGAAAAAATGATGGATATTTGTTTTGGGCCATTTTATAGGAAAATGGTGGAAATGTTTATTGGAAATATTTTTGGCCAAATGGGATTTTGGCGTGTGTGGGATTTCATGCATATTGAATCATATGCATGCATGGTTAGTTGCTTTAATGTTTTTTTATCTTAGGATTGGTTGGGTTATAACTTACCTGTGGTACCATTTAATGGTATTGAAGATTTTGGTGATACTGATGCAGTTGCTGAGCTTGAGGATTTGGCTCCGCCGGAGGAGTGATCTGGGATCATTCATGTTATGTTTATTTTTAGCCTTGTATTATATTTTAGGACATTGGTTTATGCTTTTAAACGCTTTGTCTTTGGGATATTTGTATTAAACTAAAATTCTGATACTAGTTGACTTATTTATTATTCGCTGCATATTATTTTTGTGCACTGTTTGTTTGTTGCACACACTTGGCACTTATCGTTGGGATGTGTGACCCATGTTGTCATCATCCTAACGTCACAATTCTCGTGTTATTTTGTACTTGGGAGTCGGGGCGTCACAGGTGGTATCAGAGCAGTTCGGCTCTAGGTAAAACCATATGTCCCGTAGTGAAGTACCAAAAAATTGTTAAAGTTTGTGATTTGAAATTTGTTTTGTTTAAAGTATGTTATTTTTATTGGTTTTATTTATTTTATTGTATGTTATTTTATTTTAATTGTTTTATTTTATGGTCAGTTATTTATTTGTTTTAATTATTTATTGTGTACTTCTTCACTGTTTTATTCATTTTGTCGTATGTTATGTTTTTTATGGAATTTTATTTTATTTGAGAGATTTTTGTTGTTTTTTTTTTTTTTGTTTTATCTTGTTGGAGGTATGTTACTTTAATTGTTTTAATTTATTGTATGTTGTTATACTTGGTTGGTTTATTATATTTTATTTCATGGTATTTTGTTGTATTTTAATTTATTTTGTCATAATTATATGTTAATCTGTTTGTGTTGAAAAGTGGGTTAAGGTTAAGCTATGGCAGGAAGATGGTACAGCCGTGAATGTCATTGTTAGGCTTGAACATTTAATGCAGTAGGCCTAAACTCTTAGCGATTGATTTGTTTTAATATCAAGACTCGAAAGGAATGACATGGTCTGGGTGAACTCTATGAAGTAGAAACTCAAGTCACAGCTGAAATGGGAATAGCTTTAGTTCACTTAGGATACTTGAGGTCTTAAGTTCCATAGAATTATGTGTTGAGTCTATGGAGTAGGAGGCTGTAAGTTCAACGAACCTCAAGGATAGATTTATGAGAAATTATCTAAGGTTTGGGGGCCTGTAGTTCTTAGGAAATAAGTTTATGGAATTGAAGGTGGTAGGTTCAACAAGCATTTGAGGGACTAATTAAATTCTAAGTTTTAGATTTTGTCGACTCGGTTAAGCACTTTGGTATCATTTTCGGTTTTAGAATTTTGCAATCTTTATAAGGTGAGTGTTTTAGATTTAAGGTCATCGATATTGAGGATCTCGAAAAAATGATTCTTATCTAGTTTAAGGTTTTAGAATTGTATATTTTAAGGACCGATTTATAATAAGATTCGAGTTCTTAGTTTTGTAGACTTGGTATGCTAGCTCGATCTATTCTGAAGATTGATTAGTCTATAACCATTGAAGTGAGGTTGATTAGAGTTAAGTTACTGATATGAGAATTTTTTTTTCAAGGGAGAATTTCTTTGAAGATGGAAGGTAATGATCTAGTTCTTATATTTTCTAAGGATTGAAGAGGTCGATCTAGTTCAAAAAATGATTGTTATTAGTTCGAGGTTTTAGTGGCAAGTTTTAGGATTGATCCGTATCAAGTTTAATGATAGTAGATGGTGTGGACCTAGGAAAATATTCTTGTTGTTTTTCGAGGATATAAGTCTAGATGATGGAAATGATGATGATGAACCGCTTGCATGTTTGGAGGATTTTTGGTTCTGGCTAAAGGTGCTCGAGATCGACGCGTAATAGTTGTGAAGGTGTATGGATTTCGGAGAGTATAGGTCCTAGTCTGATTTTTTGGTTTGGAAAAAGTGGCTTTGGTAGGTGTTGAAAATGAGTCATCACGATAGTATTAAATTCAAGAGATTTTGACTTGGAGTTTTTGGTGAGTCGATTGGAGTGTGCAGTCGAAGTGGATTACTCAATGGATTGATGGTTCTCAATAATTGTTGCGATTATCTTCAGGAATTAATTATGACTTGAGGTCTCCTAGGATTTAAATTTTGAGGCTATACTCTTCCTTGAGGTTTGAGTGACCATTTGGGAGAACTAAGGACATTGTTATTTAACTTGAAAAGAGATTGATGGGTTGCCATGTATGATGTATGATATAATATTGGAAGTTGAAGCTTAGTGTTGGAGTATTGCATCACATATAGATAATATGGAATTAAAGTCAAAAGTAGAAAAGGCTAAGGCTAAAATAGACAATACAGTGTAGTTTGTTAATTTTGTTATTTTACATTTTCTGTATAAATATGATGTAATAGCAGACTAAGGGATTACTTCTTTTCATTTCAATATTCAATACAACTTAAATTCATTTCCTTATTTTGTCTTTAATCTCTCTTTACTCATTTGATCGAGTTCTTATCAGGGTATCAGATTAGAAATTCCGCACACAAATTTTCTAAAATTCGATCCATCATTTTTCATCAAGACTCATTCTTTGATCATTTCTTTGCTTCTCTGCATTTCAATTTCTTCAAGATTTTGAAGTGATTTCTCTGCATAGCTTTGTCTCTTGAAGTCTGTGATTCTCAATCTTTCTTTCTTGAAATGGCTTCTGTTAGTTCTGCCAATTCTGTCACCACAAGCCCATCAGATATTTCATCAAGTCCATACTATCTGCATCCGAGTGATAACCCTGGTGCTCTTCCCGTCTCAGAGATATTTACTGGAGATAACTATGTTACTTGGAGCCGCTCGATCACCATTGCTTAATTTGTCAAGAATAAAGTGGCATTTATCGATGGTTCAATTCGTCCTCCAAGCAATTCTGAATCTGTTCTTTACACAGCCTGGTTGAGGGCTAACAACTTGGTACTTTCTTGGCTTATAAATTCTATTTCCAAAGACATTTGAAACATCTTGCTATATGTCAGTTCATCTCTTGATCTTTGGAATGAATTGAAGACCCGGTACTTGATAAGTGATGCACCAAGGGTTTTTCACCTTGAAAAATCTTTGAGTTGCATCAACCAGGGTTCTTCCTCTATCACTGACTATTTCAGTGCCTTCAAGACATTATGGGATGAATATGTAGGTTTTCATCCTTTTCTAACATGTACTTGTGGAAAATGGCAAGATGTACATGTGATCTTTTCTCTTTTCTGCTACAAAGACAACAATCAGATTATGTTCTAAAGTTTCTGATTGGTTTAAATGATTCTTTTGCATCAATAAGAAGTCAGTTGCTTCTTTCAATTCCACTACCACCTATGGCAAAGGTCTTCTGCTTATTACTTCAAGAAGAAAGTCAGAGGCAGCTAACCAACTTAGTTTCTACTGAAACTCATGCACTGATGGTTAAACAGTTGAATCCTGCAGCAAACCAATACAGATTTTCAAAAGAAAAATTCAAGAAATCTACCCTTCATTGTACACATTGTGGATACAATGGACATACGGTGGATAAGTGATTCCAACTTCATGGATACCTTCCTGGGTGGACTGGACCAAAAGGAAAAAGAACTCATTCTGCTCATGCTGCAATTGCAACTGATGAAGTCTGTAATCAAAATAATAATGAGTCTCACATGGTTTCCTTAACTTCTGAAGATTTCAATAAACTACTAGCTATTGCCAATTCTTCTTAGTCATCTCAATCATCTCAAACTCCCTCAAACACCCAGAATATATCAGCTTGCAATCTTGTTACCTCCTCTCTATTTTCTGGTAATGCTTCCTGCAATTTAATTTCTTCCACTTCAGAATCCAAGTGTTCTTGGATCTTAGACACTGGTGCAACAGATCATATGATCTGTTCACCTCTATTCTATTGTTTCCCTCCTAAACAAATAAATACATCTATAAATCTGCCCAATGGACAGATTATACCAGCCACACACATAGGAACAATTTGCATTTCTAATAATTTCTTTTTGTAAAATGTTTTATGTGTGCCATCCTTTTCCTTTAATCTTTTATCTGTTTCTAAACTAATCAAAGATTCTAATATTTTCTTATCTTTCTTTCGTACTCATTGTCTTTTGCAGGACCCATCAATGAAGAAGATGATTGGGATTGCATTTGAGAAACAAGGCTTATATTACTTCAATCCTACTCACGAAAATTCTAAGCCCAATCCCATTCACTTTTCTGCTGCTTCTCAAAAATCATTGGACTTATGGCATTACAGATTAGGCCATGCGTCCCTTTCTAGACTTTCTTCCCTTAAACATCTTGATTCCTCTATCTCTATGGATTGTCAAAATGTATGTGACATTTGTCCCTTAGCAAAGCAAAGAAAACTGCCATTTCCTGTATCAAACAGCAAGTCTAATCAAATGTTTGATTTGATTCATTGTGATATATGGGGTCCATTTGGAACCATTTTTTATTCAGGTTATAGATTTTTCTTAACAATTGTTGATGATTTTACAAGATGTACTTGGGTTTACATGCTTAAAACAGAATCTAAAGTTCCATTTCAACTTAAAACTTTCTGTAGAATGATTAAAACATAGTTTGACATTACCGTTAAAGCTATAAGATCAGATAATGAACCTGAGTTCATTCTCNATGGGGTCCATTTGGAACCATTTTTTATTCAGGTTATAGATTTTTCTTAACAATTGTTGATGATTTTACAAGATGTACTTGGGTTTACATGCTTAAAACAGAATCTGAAGTTCCATTTCAACTTAAAACTTTCTGTAGAATGATTAAAACATAGTTTGACATTACCGTTAAAGCTATAAGATCAGATAATGGACCTGAGTTCATTCTTACAGATTTTTATCAAGCAAACAGAATTTTACATCAAAGAAGCTGTCTAGAAACCCCACAGCAAAATGACATAGTTGAAAGAAAACACCAACATTTGCTTAGTACAGCTAGGGCTCTAATGTTTTAAGCAAATATCTCATTATCTTTTTGGAGTGACTGTGTCTTCACAGCAGCTCATATTATCAATAGGATCCCTACCCCTCTTCTTGAAAATAAAACTCCATATGAAATGCTTTTCAATAAATATCTATGAGTGGTTTGCAATAGTTTTTGGTGGATTGAAGGGTTGAGCAGTATGGCTTGCCTTAAGGTTTAATAGTGATGTGCTATTGAATAAGCTAGTCGTGCTAGTACTAGCTTATTGGAGTAGAAGTAGGTGGGCGAGTTGCCAAGAAGGTTTAGGCGATGTTTTGGTGAAGTCAATGGTAGTTCTTGGTGAGTTAGTCATCGCTAGATTAGATAATATTCAGAATTTAGTTGATGACCTTGGGAGATTTAGGTTGTCAGGTAGAGGTCTATAAGCGCTCTTATTGGTTGGCCGGGTTGGATTCGAGCCTTTTAAGGTAGTTCCTTATCTTTAGATGAGCGGGTGTATTTTGGGGTGATGTTACTTGTTTCCAATTTGGGATGCTGAGGTTGATTAATATTGGTTTTCTATCTATGTTCATGATGTATTTTGCAGAATATTGATCTTGTTTAAAGCAATGGGAGTTATTGAGAAATTTATGTGATAATTCATGATTTTGGAAGAGGGTATTTTATACCAATTATGGTAAGCGTTTCTTGGTTAGTAGGTATGGAGCTACTTTGTACTCGATGGTGTTATTTTATGAGGACATAAATTTTATGCATGTAGCGATTATCAGAGTGCGCAGCAAGAGCGTGATATTTTGGTTGTAATTAGGAGTTTAAAATTTTGCATTGATTTTGAGGAATTAGTGCTGACTTGAAATGTTGAGACGATACTTGTAATTGGAGATTAATCATTTAGACGTGTAATTTCGTTATTGATGGTTAACTTTGGAAGAGGCGATTAGGTTACCAAAGTGTAGTATACAATAGAGGTTTGGAAGTTATAGCATAGGAGTCGATTGAGGTTATCATAGATTATTGAATGGAGCTAGTAATCATTGGGATTCCTTGGGTGTTGTTAAGCTTTGTGGATATGGAGATCTTGGATTACATGGCCGCTCTAGGAGTAAGAGACGAGATGTGCCATTGGGAGATTAGTGTGAGTATGATGGAATTGCCTATAAGAGTAGGCTTGGGAGAACATTACTCATGCTTGTTTGGAAGTTTGTGGTGGTATGTTTTTCTCAAGCATGTTCTGGGTTGTATCTTGAATCTTGCTTTGGCGCTGATGTTTGACCTTACAAATTTCGAGGACAAAATTTTATTTAAGAGGGGGAGAATGTAACACCCCTTATTTTAGTGTATTTTTATTGAAGGATTATTTTAATTAATTTAAAAATTAGTTCTCTTGTTTTAAAATTATGGGAGTTTTAGAATATTATTTTATAATATTTTAAGTTGTGAAAATTATTTATTTTAGATGTTTTCTTGATATTAATTATTATTTTGGGTTTAAAGTGATTTTTAATTTAAATTGGTTTGTTTTTGGGTTTTAAAATTTTTATTGTTTTATTTAAGTCTTTTACTGCGTTTGAATTATTTTATTTAGCTTGCAGTTTTAAAATCTTTTTCGTTTGATCATTTTCGAGACCCCAAGATGAAAAGTCTGGATCTCTTCTTTTTTCCTTCTCTTTTCTTTTCCTCTTTTCTTTTTCTCTTCTTTTTCTTTTCTTTCTTTCTTTTTCTCTATTTTCCCGTTTGGTTTCTCTCCCGCTCGACTTTCCCTCTCTCGTTTCTCTCTCTCTCCCCGTGCTTTTGGTCTCTTCCTCCTAGCCGCCGCCAACTGCCGCCGTGACCCTTACCGCTCAGCCCAGTCAACTCCCCGGCCGCTGGTGACCATCCCCTCAAATCTCAGGCCGGCTAGCGCTGCCATTAGCCTCCATTTCTCGTTCGAAGCTGCGGTGTTTCTTGCCTCACTGCGCCGTCATCCAGCCACCTCCTGCCACCACCTCTTCCTTGCTTCATCCTTGGCCCTCTAGTAACCTATTGGGTCCAACCCCGGCCTCGATCCGTAAGCGGTGAAGCCCAGCCAACCTCAGCTCCAATTTAAGCTTTTTGGCCTTAAAATCGCCCCTTTCTGCCACCGCGCACGGTCAAAGGCCACCACCATTAGCTTCATCGACCTTCCTAGGCCCTACCCTATCAATTTCAAGTCTTGGTTTGACCTCTTTCAAAAGTGAATTTTTGAGACCCACGGCCAGTGTTTTTTACACTGTTCGGTTGCTGTTTTTTTGGCTTCTAGCGCATCCGTGATCATTCAAAAATTATTATATAGCACTGTAAGTATTTTTCCAAACAAATTTTGAGATTTAAATATATTTTTTCACTAACTGATTTCACTGTGTTCTAGTTGGTTATTCCAGACTGAGTCTGAAGAGTACGGAGGTGGATGGATTGAGGACGGAGTATTTTTGTGATTGGTTATATTGTAATTTGGTGAGTTGTTGGATATTGTTGTTGTCGGTTTGGTACATTGCATATGCACGCATGTTCATGTTTGTAAATTGAAAACTAGGATTCGTGTAATTGCATTCGTGATCATGTGGATATTCTGAAAGCTGGGTTTTCATGTGGAATGGATTTTTGAGTGCGTGTGTCTCATGACCCCAAGCCGAGATGAGGCATTATCTAGATGGAGCTTCTCTGGTCACTCGGGAGCAAAATATACTGAGTGACGTCCCCTGGGTTGTCGCTGGGCGACAACGGGATCAGATGAGTTACGTGCCGACTCCATAACCCTTCTACTGGCGGGGGCTAGAGGATGCCTGGCGAACGCACTAGGTGCAGAACTGGGCATCACTCGTTATGTAGTCAGGACGTGCAGATGGTCCCTAGGGGAGACCATGGTGCATATGGATTAATGGATAAATGGAAAATGATGGATATTTGTTTTGGGCCATTTTTTGAAAAAATGGTGGAAATGTTTATTGGAAATATTTTGGGCCAAATGAGATTTTGGCGTGTGTGGGATTTCATGAATATTGCATCATATGCATGCATGGTTAGTTGCTTTAATGTGTTTTTATCTCAGGACTGGTTGGGTTATAACTTAACTGTAGTACCATTTAATAGTACTGCATATTTTGTTGATACTGATGCAGTTGCCGAGCCTGAGAATTTGGCTCCACCGGATGAGTGATCTGGGATCAATCGTGTTATGTTTATTTTCAGCCTTGTATTATATTTTGGGACATTGGTTCATGCTTTTAAACGCTTTGTCTTTTGGATATTTGTATTAAACTAAAATTCTGATACTAGTTGACTTATTTATTATCCGCTGCGTATTATTTTTGTGCACTGTTCATTTGTTGCACACACTTGGCACTTGTCGTTGGGATGCGTGACCTGTGTTATCATCATCTTGACGTCACGATTCCCGTGTTATTTTGTACGTGGGAGTCTGGGCGTCACATCTAGTCCATCATCCGAAGCTACGGCATCCACCTCACTCTCCTGGCCTCCAAGCTAGATAACAGGCGTAACCTTCCTCTTTAGTGATGCACAACCAGAAAAAACCGAAAGCGCAACCCGAGGAGGTTGTCCCGACATTGAGATATTATCTGTGACAGAAGACACAACAGTATTCGTATGTTATGGTTGAACAACAGCCTCTCCACTAGGTCTCGAAATCCCAGCAATATCCAAGATCATAGCAGTAGTAGGAATTAGTGGATCCCCTTCAATAGCAACTACCTACACCATAGACAAGTTAGGCACCAATCCTTCATCTTTCTATGAAATAACCCCCATTGGATCAACAACAGAATCATCCCCAGCTACACTTGGGGCCACGGTATCACTCGGGACCACGATATCACTCGAAACCACAATTGCACTCAGACTCACAACTACACTCGGAGCTGTCTCAGGAACCGTCTCAGGAACCTTCTCAGGAACCACATCCGACTCTTTCTGTCCCTTCTTCCCTACTCGTGCCTTTCCCATCTTTGCAATTTGATCAGCTCAACATGTCTGTGAATTGTGGCCTTGCATTCAGCACTTACAGTAGTAAGCAAGAAGTGTTTCATAAACAACTTCTTGCTTCCTACTAGATGGTAAACTTAATGCTCCAATCCAAAAATGAGAGAGAGGTTCTTTGGCAGCATCAACCTCAACACACAACCTCGCCCCATCCGTTCTCATGGCACAACATGTCAGATTATCCCGATGGATGAAAGTGTAGATATAGGCCATGAGGATACTAAAAAACGCTTCACTGTAAAAGTTAGGCAGAAGTCTCGGAAGGGAGATCCATACTAGTACCCGAGAAGGCTTATCCTCATCCTTGAAGTCCGGTGTCCATCTAAACACTCGATAAAAGATCCCATTAATCTCACATACATCCCTCAACAAAGCCTTCGTGAAGTTAGCCTCGTTTGTCATACATACGAAAACGCTCGTTGGCCTTCTCATGGAAGATACAATCGAAGTAGAAGAAAGGCCCCAGCGATTTTGTATAAACGAACACACAACATCAAGAGATGGACGTTGCTTCAAAAATTTCAAAATCACCAAATAACGAAATGGTTTTGTAGACTTTGTGATCTCTTCACAAGAAAACTGGAATAAGTTTCGCCGTCCAGCACCTTAGGAGCTCTATGCCGAAGCACCATCTTAGGGATGGGCTAGGGGACAGCGGCAGCCAAATCAGCAAAGGAAGGCCGACTGGTGCCACCATCTGCAGTTGCCATGTAGCCAGATGTGGAGGCTCACGCAAGAACAATCGGCAACCCTAATTCTCACGTAGAGAGAAAAAGGGTAAAAATGTCCACCATAATAATTCTTATGTTAGATTATCTTTTAAGTATTAATTTTAATTTAAGTGCAAAATGTTTTTTAATTATACATTATAGCTTTTTAATTAAATATTTTATAAGTATTAATTTTAATTTAAGTATTAATAATTCGTAAGTTTTTTTTTATATTTGAAGTATTATTTTTATATATCTTATTACTCTTTTAAGTAAAATCTTATTAGTCTATTTGAACAAGATTATGTTCAGACAGGATTCTATTAGAACGAAAATTATAGCAGAGACAAGCCCACAATCCAGACACGAAACAAAGACAAAACACTTTCCCAGAAAACACAATTTTCACAAATACAATCTCATAAGATGCATATTGGTGTTGGATACATTTTACATGGGATTGCACAAATACAAATATACCAAAAATCTAAACATAATTAATTAAAAACTATAAATTATGAAAAATCTAAACATAAGAAATAACACCTCGAATTTTTGCAATCCAAACAAAATATGAATCGACAATACCTACATAAGCATAAAACACATTATGAGAAAACCCTAAATCAAATTCAATAAACCAACATTAATGAAACTCGAAATACAAAAAAAATAGCAAAAAAAAAAAAAAACTTATACCTCTTATAAATCTCTCATCTCTCTCAAGAATCCATTCTCTTTCACTAAGACTGTTCCTCTCTCACTTCACAACACTCTCTCACACACAAAATTGCCCAACCATGCTCTGCCCCTAAAGGAATCCAATTTCATTGTGAAAATGAACTGAATGTTGAGGTATTTAAATCTGTGAAGTATCGTTCGAACTGGACATTTACAAATTTGAACACGAAAATTTCAAAAAGCCACCAAATTCTGTCACGATTTAATTCACATTCGAACGGGTAATATAATTGTTCAAACTAACAAATCAGAATATTCCTTGGATATTCTTCAAATGTGGAGAAGATCAAAGGATATTTTCATAACACAATTCCACCAGTGCGTTCGAATGAGGCGTTTTCACGTTCGAATAAGTGAATCTTCAGAGTATTCGGCATGAACTTTCCCTCCATACACATTCTAAAAGATAAATCCGTTCAAATAGGATGTTATTATGTTCGAACTAATAATAGTATTATTTTACTTATAAGTAATTTCATATAATTTTAATAATCTATTATATAAAATATTTTAATATTATATAGTATATAATATTTAGATAGATACACACTATAGCAACTTTTTATATTATAATTGATAATATATAATATACTTTTGGTCTAATAGTTAATATAATATACTATATATTGTACTTATTAATATATATTAATTATATTAACTTGTATAGTACCTTTCATAACTTATATATAGTACCTATATAATTAAGTGTTTATAATATATACTAAGTACTTAGTATGTTATAGGTAATGGAATAAGTATATTACAAATATTATACTAAATACAATGTAATATTAGTATTATTATATATTACTATTAGAAATATATTAGTACAATTCTCATTCGAGCCAATTTCCTATCGGTTTGAACAAAATTTATTAGTATGATAACCATTCGAAAGGATATTTTTCCTATTCAAACAAGACGCCATGGTCATCATATATCTAGTTTGAATACATTGCCATAAATCACTCCAATTCGAACCAACAGCCATCGAGAGCAACCAGATCTCCTCTTATCTCCACCGTGAAATTCGCCACTCATCTGCTATAGCAAGCCCACATTTGAACTTCTAAAAAGTATGGGTTAAGTCTCAACCTTTATTATTTCGTTTTATGTTCGAATGGGTTGTGTTTGGGGGGGGGGTATGGATTTCGAATCTAAAATCCCCCATTTTGGTGTTTTCCGTAGAAATAACACAAAAATAATCAGTAGAAATGATTAGGTTTCACTCCTTAATCATTTATACCGATTAAAAAAAAGGATAACATCTAAATTGAGTTTTTTCATTCAAGGCTAAGTCGACTCAGCCATAGCTGTTTGCCGTGTTCCCGTTTGAACAGACTCTAGTCCGTTCAAACGCTCAGTTGCCAAACAGATATATTTCAGTTCGAATAAACACAAATTGTCTGTTTGAATGAACAGAAGAATCTGTTCGAATAGATTTTCCTAGTTTGAACTATCAAGTTACGTTGCAATGGTTAGTTCGAACAGAATATGTTTCGTTCGAACTAATTATTCAATTCAGCTCAATATAGTATAATTATTCAATAATATAATTAAAATATTATTTTAATTATATTCTTACTTTCTTTATGGTTAAACAATATACTAATGGCATCCAGGGGAAGAAAACATGTGAAAGATTAGACTAGCCAAAGTAGTGGAGCAGCTCATGATCAGGAGGCAAGGCCTATACTTGTCGAGCGAGAGATCATTTTGGATGACTTGTTCGATCTTTCATGGGAGGGACGGAGCATACAATCCATCATCACCTAGCGAGGATGGACACCGATCTGTCAGCAGCTGGGGACTGCTTATCCAGAGATGGTCAGTGAGTTTTACCGTGCCATAGGAGAGGATGACGCTGATGCTCTATCCTAGACCTTAGCGGTTCGGGGAGTGAGTATTACTTTCTCTCCCCGCATTATTATTGAGTTCCTTGATATCCCACTACATATCTTGTAGTGGCTACACCGGGACCTGCAGTTGCACTATCTGATTCTGACACACCGGCCACATCCTCAACGCTAGTGCCGAATGTAGAGCCGGATGCTAGTTCGGATTGTAGTGAAGATGAGGATACCTGATGATGGTCTCACAAACAATCAGGTCCGTCAACTAGTGTGAGACCCTTCGGCTCCTCGATATGATGGGAGCAAGGTGATTTGACAAGCCAATTGTATAGCATTTTTTAGAATGCCTAATTTGATTGTTGGCTATAACATTGATTCAAAAAAATACAAGACTGATTTGGGGATCGATAAAGCCAGATTTTTGTTGCGGATTGCATGAAGGGACCCCATTGATCTAACATTGTATTTCTTCCTCCGCATTCGATCGGAGTCATGCTATTCTAGTGGAGGTAGTCTAATATTTGCATTGCTGATATCTAACCTCCTATTCCGATATGAGGTTACAGTGTCTATGACTGAGCAGAGCTTGCCACATATGGGAACCCTTAACAAGATCACATTCAGCAAGAGCAAGGGGCACTTGCGAAAGACCCAAAACAGCCTAGTGGCATGCCGACCGATCCAGCTTCTAGTAGTATTGCCGCTATTGAGAGACAGCCTCCTGGGGCTACGTAAGATCAGGTACGAGCTCTGTTTGTGGAGTTCGTTGAGCCCATCATGGAAAAGTTTCGGGATCTAGATGGACGCATTAAAATGTTACAAGAGGATGTTGATCTACTTAGCAAATAGATTGTTTTAGTTACTATTTTGCTTTTTTATGTTGTATTGAAAATTGTATATTTGAGATGTAATTAATGTACGGTTTATATTTTTTGTGTTTACTACCTTGTTTATTTTTTTCATTTTACTTGCCGTTCAAGATAGTATAAAAAATGATACTAGCTTTAAAGTTATATTTATATAAATTTAACATAAAAAAAAATCACTGTGAAGTTTTGAAATTAATTACATAAAATTAACTTATGAATTTATAAATATTTTAACTCAACGCAAATCATAATATATAATATATACACATTTTTTATATTTTGAAAATGATAATAAATTAATGGAGAAATATTTATTACTTTAATGGAAAAAATATATGTACAAATTATTGATGATAAACAATTTTATATAATTTCTAACCAATTAGTCGTTCGAATGAATAAATATGGTGTCAAACTGGTTCAACCGATATTTGTTTTGTTCGAACGGTAAAACAACCTTGCCGTCATATTTTCCCACCAAATCTTGTCCATTCGAATAGATAAATTTAAGTTCGAATGGCTACTGACTTTCCCGAGAAAAATAAATTAATTTCCCACCAGGATTATTATTCGAATAGACATTAATTCCCTGTTTGAATCTATTTAGTTCCATTCGAAAGGGTTTTTTTTTAGACGATTTTATTCGTCACAAAATACCATGTTCGAATGGATATTTTTCCATTTGAACTAATTTAGTAACTCAAGCACTTTTGGAGATGTCTCCAATAATTACTTTTAGGGACGAAATTTAATTCGTCCCTAACAAATTTCATTCCTAAAAGTCAAATTTCTTGAAGTGGTCGAGCACGAATATGCATAATATTGTGGAAGGGCATCTGCATGCATGCGTTTCTAATATTCTTTTAGGAGTAATTTTGTACATCACACGCTCATTATATTTTCATCTGATTATGTAAAATGTTGCACTTTAATTATCTTTGGATGATCTTTTATTTTTTTTAAAAATAAATATAAAAATTGATGGACAATGTCACCTCGTCATAGTGGAATGAACGTAGAATATAGTTTTTTTAAAATATAGAATTTTCGTTTTTTTTTGTTTTTTGATAGAGTTTTTCTTCAAATTCGGTCCATGAAATTTTTCCAACTCATCTATAAAAACTATTAGTGTCCATTAATTAAATATCATGCAATAAACATTATATAGTACTTTTAAAAGTCTATCTTAAAAAATTGTCACGCGATCCTTTTATTAAAAAACATGATGTGCTTCTCATATGTTCAAGGAGCACATGCGATTTCTTAAACGAGTTGGAGGAAGTTTTCTTAAGCCCAATTTAGAAGAAAACTCTATTTTATTTCTTTTTTCCTCTTTGCAGTTTGTCTTTCTGTTTTTTCTTAGTGGGCAAATAATAATAATAATAATATAGGAAAGGGATATCACTATTAAGCCAGCGCAGAGCAAAGCAAAAAAACTATTAAGAAATGGACAAAATTAATTGAATTAGCCACGTCTTTGAGCATGGTGGCAAGGCATATCACTGTATATACAGTGTGTGGTGATTTTTGAGATAGTCCATAGCCAGGCAGAGTGCACTATATGCCTATGGTGGTTGTTGGTACGTACTTTATAATAGTCTAGCTCAGAGTTATTGTTATTAATCTCAAGTTACACATTGTTGGTGGAAGGAGTAACCACCAAACAAAAAGTTCATAGGCACGTGGATGCCGTGCATTCCATTAACTTCATGACTAGTACTGGTGCATGTGCATCACAAAAATTGTCGATGACTAGGCAAAAATGTGGACTACATCAACGCCAAGAATATTCTTTTTGCAAGGCATGTCTTGATATTGAATATGGTGAATTTATATATATAGATATCGATCTCAGTTGCGAAATCCCGGCCCTAAACAAATAAAGTATAAATGGTGAAAGAAAAGGTTGAATAAAGCTTGGCTCTTGTAGGATTGGCCTCCCACATGATAAAGCTTTAGGTCCTGTTTGAAAAATGAGATGATATAAGATAATTTTAGATGAAAGTTAAAAGTTGAATAAAATATTGTTAGAATATTTTTTTAATATTATTATTATTTTAAGACTTAAAAAAGTTGAATTGTTTATTATATTTTATATAGAAATTTAAAAACTATTTTTATATCCAAACGGAGTCATAGCATTGGAGGAGTTAATCATCATAAATGGTATCTAAGCCAATCATTGAATAAAAGTGTGAGATTTGAACTGTCATTTAAAAAAGATCCGGTAAAGACGTAGAAAAGTTAAATAGATGCGATTCTAACATATCAAAATGAATATAGAAAGGTGGATCGATCATCATGTAGTGATGCTTTGTGGTTTATAATAGCTAGTAGGCACTCCAATTGATCCTTTTGGTGGCCGATAACAAATAGCGTCAAACATTAGCCAGAGAGATATCTGCAGATATATAATTTGTGGCTGCCCAAGTAGTTATTAAACAACACGGCGTGCACACAGATAATGACAATCATAGCTAGAGCTCGTCCTATATATATGTCTATATATTGAATGTATGCGCGCACTTAGAGGCAGGGCCAGCTTTTCGACTAGGCGAGTTAGACAATTGCATAAGGTCCATAGTAGAAGAAGGCTCCCAGGAAAAAAAAGTAAAGTAGAATTTTAAAATATATATACATATCCAATAAAAAACTTTAATTAACTTATAGAAAATATAAAAATGATCAAATAGATATTATGTCATTATTAGTTTTAAAAAATATCATAAATAATTACTATTTGAAGAAATCTTATAGTTAGTCAGTTTGCTCTTTGATAGGTATGAATCCTCGTTTGCTCTGCTCACGGTGCAGAACCAACCTTCTCTCAATTCACGGTATTGAGAATACCAAACGTTAGATTGCAAAACTAATTCAACACCTTCCTCCAAAACATTACATGGTCCCATATAGATAGTCCTTTACAACCTCGGAAACATATCCCCTAATAATGAAAGGCATTAACTAATAAAAAGAAACATCCAGACAAAGGAATATCTAGTAATAACCAATAAAATAGTAAATGAGAATAAAGATCAATTCCCACAGTTCAAGTTAAGTAGTCTGCCAATTTGATATTCGGTTTGCTAATTCTTGTACTTCTACGTGATGCCTTAGGCCCTTCTGTACTTCTATCATTCACTCCTCCTGTGAGAATAACCTTGTCCTCAAGGTTGAAATTCGGAAACTACTCTTTAATAGCAAAAATAGGCTCCCACGTAGCATCCTCTGTGGGTAAGATGTTCCAATGAATCAAAACTTCCCTTACTCCACCACTTGCACTCTGAACCCATCGTTCACCCATGATAGCTTCAGGTTGTAGTAATGGTAAACCATCTTCAACATATGGAGGTAGAGTTGGTTGTGCGACTGCATGGTCCCCAAGTCGACACTTCAAAAGAGCAACGTGAAAAAGGGGATGAATTTTTGCATCACCAGGCAATTGAAGACGCTAAGCAACATTACCAATACGTTCGAGAATTTGATAAGGACCGAAAAACTTGCTAGCTAGCTTTTGATATGGACGCTTAATAATAGAGTGTTGGCAATACGGCTGTAATTTTAAATAAACCCAATCTCCTATGGAAAAAACTTCCTCACGAAGTCCTTTATCAGCTTGTTGTTTCATTCGATTATGAGTAATTTCCAGGTTAGCTTTGAGTTGACAAAGAATGCCATCTCGAGAAAGCAAAGTCCTATCAACCTCACCTACAGCAGTAGAACCTGGAACGTATGAATTCAGAATAGGTGGGTTAGCCATACAATACTTCAAAAGGTGTCATTCGGATAGAGCTGTGAAAGGAAGTATTGTATGAAAGTTCAGCCCAAGCAAGATAAGCTTCCCAATGTTTTAGCGTCGCATGGACAAAGCAACGAAGATATTTTTCCAAGCACCGACTTACAACTTCGGTCTAGCCATCTGTTTTAGGATGATAAGCCGAACTAGTGCACAAAGTTGTACATTGTAATCTGAAAAGTTCTCACCAAAAATGACTCATAAAATCCAATCACGATCACAAACTATAGATGTAGGAATTCCATGAAGTTTAACGATATTTCTTACAAAAACATCAGCTACATCCTTGGCACTATAAGGATGGGCAAGAGCAATGAAATGGGCGTACTTTGTAAGACGATCAACAACTACAAAAATAGCATCCTTACCAGCTGATTTAAGAAGACCAACAATAAAATCCATGGACTCATCAGTCCATACACCCGAAGGAAGACTCAGTGGCTGAGGAGACCAGCAGGGGAGCGGTTATCATATTTATTGCGCTGACAAGAATCACATTGTTGGACATGTAGTCACACATCTCGTTTCATACCATGCCAATTAAAAAGAAGGGACAAACATTTATAGGTACGAAGAAGACCAGCATGCCCATCCACTTGGCTGTCATGGAACTCATGTAGGAGAGATTGCTTGAGAGCTGGAGCATCAGGTACCAAGATTCGGCCTGCACGCATAATACAACCATCCTTTAACACATGACCTTCCACAGATCATAATGGATCGTCCTTCAGTTGCTGCATAATGGGACCCAAAACTGAGTCATGTTCAATAGCAACCCGTAAGTCACGCCAAACTTTCCAAATAGGACTAGAAATAGCCGTTAATTCAGAATCCCACCCATTACGAGATAATGCATCTGCCACATTATTTTCTCTTCCTGGTTTATAAATAATTTCATAATCAAAACCTAAAAGCTTAGCAATCCATTTTTGTTGCACAGATGTAGTGATGCGCTGCTCAAGAAGATATTGCGAACTCCTTTGATCAGTGCAAATTTTAAACTTCCTTCCAAACAAGTATGGCCTCCATAACTTAATTGCCTCCAAAATAGCCAACATCTCTTTTTCATACGTAGACCATGCTATTTTTGCAGGACCAATTGCCTTGCTAAGGAAAGCAATAGGTTTGCCCTTCTGTGAAAGTACTGCACCCACACCCAATCCAGAAGCATCGGTTTCAATGATAAATTCTTCCGAAAAATTAGGAAGTGCCAAAACTGGTGTAGAAGTCATAGCATTTTTCAAATTATTGAAAGCATCTTCGGCTTCATCAGTCCATGTGAACTGCCCCTTTTTTAACATTCAGTTAATGGCTGAGCAATGAGACCGTAGTGCTGCACGAACTTACGATAATATCTGGTAAGACCAAGAAAACCCCGCAATGCAATAACTGTCTTGGGTCGTGGCCAATGAATCATAACTTCAAATTTTTGTTGATTGACTCGCACCCCTTTGGAAGTGATTATATGACCAAGATACTCAACTTCAGTTTGGCCAAAAATACACTTTGAAGGCTTTATGTAAAAAGAATGCGCAACCAATATATCCAATGTAATTCAAATATGTACAAGGTGGTCCTCCCAAGATTTACTATAAATTAAAATATCATAAAATAAAACTTAAATAAAGTGACGTAAGTGCACCTTAAAAATTGAATTCATAATGGCTTGAAAGGTCAAAGGTGCATTAAATAACCTGAAGGGCATTACCAACTATTCGAAATGCCCATGATGAGTCCGGAACGCCGTTTTGTGAACATCGTCAGGATGAACACAAATTTGGTGGTAGCCTGCACGTAAATTGAGTTTAGAAAAATAAGCTGCACCAAACAATTCATCCAACATATCCTCAATGGTCAGAATAGGAAAACGATCCATTATAGTTACCTCATTTAGAGCACAATAATCTGTACAAAATCGCCATGTACCATCTTTTTCTTTTTACGAGCAAAACTGGTGAGGAAAAAGGACTCATACTCGGATGAATCAACCCTGTTGCCAACATTTCCTCAACTTCACGTTCGATCTCATGTTTTTGAAAATGGACGTAATGATAAGAGGCCACATTCACAAGAGTAGACTCATCCTTCAACAAAATACGATGATCATACTCACGCACTGGAGGCAATGTTTTTGGAGTCTCCAAAACTTTGGAATATTCCATTAATAGTTGCTTAATTTCATCGGCAACAACTGGTGTATTAGATGTTTGTAATTCGGATTCACCCTCAATAGCTGTTAGACAAAACATCTCGGTACCCTATTTCCATTCTTGTAATAAAGAAGTAGCATCGACCACCTTAGAAGGCCCAACTGATTCGGCTTTGATGAGATATTTCTAATTATTGATTGTAAATTGCATGGACCTTTGAAGCCATTGATAACCCATAAGTGGCCTCAAAGTTAAATCCTTGGATTGAAATAGGAACCTTATCATATCTCGCATGGCACTCTAATTTTTCACCACTAGCGATGTGAACAAAAAATGGAGTGATAGGAGGAATTGCCAAATTTAATCAATTGACCACCGATTGATTGATGAAATTATGGCTTGAGCCACTATCTATCAATGCACTGAGTTTGTGGTGATGTATCACAGCTCGAACCAGCATGGTATGATTGCCCAAACTTCCTAACAAAGCATGCAAAGAAATAAGACGTTCGGTTGGAGAGTCTATAACCTCCATTTCTTCTTCCTTTGCTGCTTCCAACATCAACAGAACATCCGCTTCAATCATACATGTCTGAGCTTGACACCTATGACCAGTGGTAAATTTTTCATCACAATTGAAATAGAGATTCTTCTCACGCTTCAGTCTCATCTCCTCAAATGTTAAATGCTTCACTGCTGAAGTTGGTAGAGACTTTGCACTGATTGATGCAGCCCTGGCAGTAGTTACAATTGATGCAGCCCTGGGACTTTGCAATGTCCTAATGCCCTCAAATATCCAGAACGAGGTTCAAGAATCTAAGAAAAGATCTCAACATCGTTAACTGAGGATTCATTAGATGCAACAACATTTTGCCGAAGTGAAACCATCTTTTCTTAGAAAATCAAAAACAAAAAAGAAAAATGATTACAAATAGTATAAAGAAAATAAATATTATTAGGCAGTACAAAAAAAATTAAACTTACATACTTTGCTTCAGCTTTGAGACTGATCCAAACACCATCACGATTTGTATGCGATTTAATATACAATTGGATCAGGTTATAGTCAGCAAGACTATCTAGTTCCTGCGAAAGGAATATATATGTTACAACTTCAATCACAAATTTTGATATGTTAATATTTAACGGAAATAAGTATAACGTTACTATTTTCTTTGATAGTCGATGAAAAGATCTAGAACCCGCATGATGTTGTATCGTTAAATTTGCTCTATTTTCTTTGTTGACAATGCATTGTACTGATTTGATCACAGAAAGTTTATGCATTAATTACCTCTCAAATGTTCATAGGACTTGAACTTGGTCATCCGCATGGATTCTAGATGAAAAAGGTTATAATATGTTGGAGACAAAACCTACTAGAGGCCACAAGAATAAAAGGATATTACATACAGCTTGATGGGACAATACATGAGGCTTTGGTTATAACACTTCGTTCCTCTATAATTTTAAAGTTAGAGAAACTAAATGCTTCTAAACTTAAAACATTCACACTTTAGTGCCAAATATAAAATATCTCATAACATTTATGAAAGAACAGAGTATTTTATTAAAAGTTGAACGTAACACTTATTAAAGGAAAACAAAACAGACATGTGCTACAAAATATCACTTAAAATTGTAAATAGATCAGAAAATCCTAGGTGCCTCAAGCTTCCAAGTCATCCACCTGAACAACATCCTAAAAATCTTCCTCACCTGGGGTGGGAAAAGCATAGAAAAATACTAAAATGAGTCAAATAATCAGTAAAACCCCATTATGCAATTAATATAATAGCAGTCTAGGTTTCATGTAACAATAACATTCTCAAGAAACATTACCTCATAGACATAAACATCAACCTCAAAGCAATAAAACAATGTTATTTCCTTAACCTCAAAGCAGAAAGGAAACATTATTTTCCTTAACCTCATATCCTTATGGTTGTTACACACTCTTACCTTCATGTGTTAGGGCTAGCGACCCATGTCTCATGACTGAGAAAAACACGACTTGAGGAGGTTTGAAAAACATGACCCAAGAAAAATATGACCTGAGGGTTAGCGACCCATGTCTCATCCCCTTCATGTATTAGGTATAAAGGGATGTTCGGTGGCACTGAGGAGGTTTGGCAATGGCTAAAGTCTCACTTCCATGGTGGTTTCTCAGCTAATTGAGAAAAAACACGACCTGACCCCTGTGTGTTTGGAATGTGTAGTGCAGTACCGTGACATGACGGTTTATCAGTGGTCCTTGGGTGGTGTAGGGAGAGATCTAGCAAAGCTTGAAAACACGGTGACTCGCAATGAAGGATACAAGGTTGAAACAAGACAAACTTCCGGTAAGTCTCGCACTGTTGCTCTTCTTCTATGGTTGCTTAGGCCTGTAATTCATGGTTGAAGCATGGTTTCTAGCGATGCAAATCAACAAGAAGGAGAAGATGATGATAAAGAAACGACTATAAGCTACTGCAACGGATCTAAAGGAAGAGTATATATATATAGTAGAGCAGTCGATTGACTGGATGTGTAGGCATTAAATTGTTGTTGCGTTACATTCGGCGTAATTGCTTCAAGTACCTAGTTGGATTGAGAGAAGCGGGTCAAGGTTTTGGGTCATGATTTGGGTCAATCAGATAATAAAACAAAGGAATAAAAATTGCAAATAATACATAATACCAAGTAGAACCTATCTTGGGGAGACCTTGAGTTAGGGCTGGTTTGGGAGTAGAGATGAGAATTTTGTGTTTTGTTTTAGAGTTTAAAATATTATTTTTTAGTTTTGAGATTTGAAAAAGTTGAATTGAGATTTGAAAAAGGTGTATTGGGATTTGAAAAAGTTGAATTATTTATTATATTTTGTATGGGGATTTGAAAAAGGTGTAATGATGAGTTGAGATGAGATGAGAAATTTTGAGAATTTTCGGTTTCCAAACCTGCCCTTAGGCTTTCCTTTAAGTTTTCAAAAACATTTGTTAACTCTAAAAAATTTTCTTCTCTTGTTTTGGAAAATGCCTATAGAATCTTTTAAAGTCTAGACTTTGATATCAACTGTAACACCTCCTTCCTCTAGAGTTTAAAGTTAGAGAAATTGAATACTACTAATCTTAAAACATTCACACTTTTGCGCTAGGTATAAAAGATTCCACAACCTTTATGAGAAATCAAAGCACTCTATTAAAATAAAGCCTCTCCAAAAATAAAAGTTCTCCATAACACTTATTAAAGGAAAACAAAAAAGCCATGTGCTACAAAATATCACTTAAAACTATAAACAAATCAGAATTTTTTATTTCGATGCCTCAATCCTCCAAGTCATCCACTTGAACAATATTCTATCCCGCAGCATCTTAAAGGCTTACTTACCTGGGATGGGAAAAATATAAGAAAAAAGTACTAAAATGCGTCTAATACTTAGTAAGAACCACATTATGTATTAAACACAATAGCAGTCTAGGTTTCTATGAACAATAATATACTCAAGAAAGATTACTCATAACATACATCAGCATCAACCTCAACATCAAAGCAATAAAGCAATTTTCATTTCCTTAACCTCAAAGCATAAACAAAACATTCTTTTCATTGGGTCCGGCTTGCCTCCAATTATACTTTTAACAAGACATCTCCCTTCCAAATTAATGGCCAGTGATCAACAAACTTTTGCTTTTTGTTTCAAATAAATAGAAGCTTGCTCAAAATCGAAATATTTACGGCAAAATTTATGTTGTCACAAGTAGATTTTGTGGATGCAATTTCGTCCCGCAAATTGTATTTTCCCAAATAACAAACGGCACCACAAAAGATCTTTCTGGACAACCAAAATATCGCCCCAAATATGAAAGATCATGAACATCTGAATTGCTCAGATAGAATTTGAGAAATAAATTTTTCCTCTTGAAGTTGTTTGACCACCTTTTAAAGCTAGATTTTCAAGGATACAAATAAATTTCTTGAACAATTAATTTACAAAACTAATGATTAAATTTGTCCATTTAATGATGAATCAACATGTAATTCAAGGGATTCATATATATCAATTTATAAATGAATCAATCTATCCATTTTACAAAACTAAATAATAAATCTGTCCATTTACAAAAATATGTATTTTCAAACAAGGTCATGTTACTTATTTCCCTTTGGGCACTTAGCATGCAATTGGGTAATGATGTAGTAACTTTACAGGGTCATATTTCAGTAACTACAATAAAATCATTTATATTCCAATCATATTATCCATAAACGAATTCTATCAACATAGATTTTTCCATACACATATTGTTTAATAACTGACAACATTTGTAATTGTTTAATAATTCCATGGTGATTATGGCAATTGAGTCTCTTCATCATTGAAGCATGGTCAACCAACGACGTCGCTAGTTGTGGATTATAAATGATTCGATCTTTGTTCATCACCCGATCATTATTGAATCACTGGTTGTAGAATATTAATGATTCGATCAGCTTTGTACTTCCATTTTCCTACACCCAGCAATCTGATTAATATTAAATATACCTTGTACTAAGATACGTGTGATAAGCATTTTCTGCATCCATATGATCATGTTTAACTAATCCCCTATATATATGCAGGTGATCACAATCCCTAATATATGGGTAAAGTGCCAATTGTTTATATGCAATCCAAATGATAAGGAAACCCTTGTAAAATACTTAGAATATTGTAGCATGTTTCTCTTGCAAACTGGATTAACATTTTTACTACTTTTTCCCTCCTTTAAATCATACAGGTTTTTCCTCCTCATCAATTCCCTGGAAACCTAACATAAATATAGTAAGGAGTAAACTGAAGCACATGCTCCTGTAATGCATTCTCCTATTATGACTAAGTACTATACTTATAATAACATGACATTAAAATCAACCTAATGTAAAAGTGCAGCTTCAACTTGTCTAAAGACAAGAGACTTGCTCATGAGCGGCTTGTAGTATATTAACTATCATGGTCACTACATACCCATTTCATCTCCAAAAACTAACAGCTAATAGTGCAAAGTGAAAGCATAAAAAGATATGCACACAAAAATCTAACGGGTACCTACCAAAACAATTCCTGCACGATTTGTATATACTAAGACCCTATTTAGATAGTGAGATGAGATGAGATGATTTTAGATGAAAATTGAAAGTTGAATAAAATATTGTTAGAATATTATTTTTTAATATTATCATTATTTTAAAATTTGAAAAAACTGAATTGTTTATTATATTTTGTGTAAGAATTTGAAAAGGTTGTAATGATGAGATGAAATAGAATAATTTTTGTATCCAAAAGGGGCAAACATAAGAAGTCAAAGTTTACCTCAAAAAACCTAGGAGGCACCACAATGAAGCCATACTGTCCCTCTTGATAATTCTATATAAATCATGCAGTCGATCTTGCTTTTAACTCATCAAGCTGAGCCTTGTAGTACTGCGCATCCTGTGATATTTCCATAGCATTTTCATGGGTGTTCTAAAAAATGCCTGGAGCGCAAGGGGAACATACTGTTAATAGAGTTGAGTGGAAAGAAAAATGAAGAACACTCCATTGGTCTAATGAAAATAACTATGGGTGTAGCAAAGTGTAGCTAATCCAGCACATGGGCGAGCATGCACCTTATAAAAGGCTTGCCAGACAAATCCCAGGGCAAGGTGGAGATGGACGTCTAGCCTTCTGGTAGGCAAGCGAGAAAAGCCGCATACTATGAAGGAGAGAACGAGGAACTGAAGAGGCCAGTGACTCTAATAAGACAAGATTTACCCGCCTAAGCTAATGAACGGTGTAGGAAAAACCTAGGGTAGATATGGGAACTTTTTGGGATAGCAGGAAAATGCTCAGAAGAGTGACAATATCATGCACAAAAGCTAACACTCCATCAGAAGAGTGATACAATTAAAACCTACATTTTCCCCTTACTCCTTACTTCCCCCACCCCACAATACTCTCTCTCTCTCTCTCGACGATNATGAACGGTGTAGGAAAAACCTAGGGTAGATATGGGAACTTTTTGGGATAGCAGGAAAATGCTCAGAAGAGTGACAATATCATGCACAAAAGCTAACACTCCATCACAAGAGTGATACAATTAAAACCTACATTTTCCCCTTACTCCTTACTTCCCCCACCCCACAATACTCTCTCTCTCTCTCTCGACGACGGCGAGTTAACTGTCCCCCCCATCGCGACCTCACCTCTCTCTCCCTAAGACTGCGAGCCTCTCTACCCCACCACGACCTCACCTCTCTCTCCCTATGATTGCAAGCCTTTCCACCCCGCTGCGACTTCACCTCTCTCTCCCTGTGACTACGAGCCTTTCCCCCTGCTGCGACCTCACCTTTCTCTCCCTATGACTGCGAGTCTCTCCCCCCCGCCGCGNTTTCCCCCTGCTGCGACCTCACCTTTCTCTCCCTATGACTGCGAGTCTCTCCCACCCGCCGCGACCTCACCTCTCCCTCTTGGCAATTGTGATTCTCTCCCCTTGGGCGACCTCACCTAGTCAGCCACCCTTCTCGAACCACCTCCGCAGGTTGCAGTCCAGTACACAATAAGCCTCTCTCTATTCTCCCTTCATCTTCTCTCTTTCTTAAACACTATTTTTCTCTANGACCTCACCTCTCCCTCTTGGCAATTGTGATTCTCTCCCCTTGGGCGACCTCACCTAGTCAGCCACCCTTCTCGAACCACCTCCGCAGGTTGCAGTCCAGTACACAGTAAGCCTCTCTCTATTCTCCCTTCATCTTCTCTCTTTCTTAAACACTATTTTTCTCTGTCTTTGAGTTTATTTCTATGTAACTTTCTAGTGGAAATGGAAAATAGATGTTGTGAATCTATGTAATTTGTGATCATATGATTATGTCAAATTTGTGTAATTTTGTGATGATATGGACCATGGTTGTGTAAAACCTATGTAATGTTGTGATGATATGGTTGGGTAAAATCTATGTGATTTTGTGTTGATGAGTTTTTGTAAAATCTGTTTAATTTTATGTAAATGAGTTTGTGTAAAATATGTGTAACTAAAATAGGATGGATGCTGCAGTTGATGAGTTTGTGTAAAATCTATGTGTTTTAACATCTTCAGTTGATTAAGAGCCATGGAAGTTATGAATTTGAAGGCTGATAATGGTAATAGTAGTAGGGGTGATGTTGTAGAAGTGAGCAGGTAATTAAGATAGAGAGGGGTGAAGGTAGGTAGGAGTAATAAAATGAAAAGAAAAATGATGTGTAGGTATGGGGTTGAATCACCACCTAACTTAGAGGCTATATGTGTGTGTGTGTGTGTGTGTCTATAGTTATGGGGTTGGTTTTAGTTTAGCATTGGTGTAAGGTATACCATTAATGAGAAATATTGGCCGGGGTTGCAATTGGTTGCTAAAATAACTAGTTGGATATGAAGTACACAATATACAACTCCTATATATATATAAATATCTCAGTAGATATCATGCTAGAATTTTGATGCAAATGGTACTTGAATATACAGTTAGCCGAATGTTTTTTGGATATATATATATATATATAGTAGTATTTGCTATAGCATGGTATATGCTATAACATAATTTCTTTTGTTATATGCTATAGCAGTATGGTAATTGGTTGATATATATGCTATTTTTCATGCAAATTCAACTCTTGACTTTGAATAAATGTCTTCTATTTGCTAATACAGTTTAGTACATGGTTTTATACATATAATTGGCACAAGGATTTGTAATTCCCTCTTGTACTTGGTTCTATTTCCAAACAACATTGTATTTTCATGGCCTTAAATATTGACTGGTTGTTATCTGGATTTTTTGTTAGATTGATTAAAATGGTGTTGGTAAGTTATTTGTTGATGGTCTGTTATGTACATAGCAATTCAATACAGGCCAGTTTGTGAGATAATTATTGTAGGATACAGATCTTTTTTCTACTAGCAGATTTTGGTGACAATAAACGTTTTAAGAAGAGTTTACGTGGTCACAATAGGTTTTTTGAATGAGAAAATCTTATAACTGGTTCGACTGTTTACCCCAAGAAAAGCCTTCCAATAGATTAGTGTCACGTAGGCTTTCCATTTGAGCTGCAATGTGACCGCACCTCAACAGGAAACACCTCTCACACTACAAATCTCATTGTCCCCTTCGTTCCCCTTGCCCTCCCTCACCCACCTCTTGGCAAAACTCTTCAAACACCCTCGCACACACTCATCTCCGCAGCCCACCTTTGAGCTCTACAATTTCTTGTTCTTCCGGACCACATTGAAGACGGCACATTCTAAGAGGTAATCTCGTGTTGGCATTCAATGGTATAGGCTTTCTCTACTTTCTCATTTATCAAGTAAAATGGAACTAAAGCTAAACGAACTTTTTGATTAGGGGCATGCCACTGCCATATATTTCTCTCTTTCACATAAACCGATAGACCCAAACAATTTTTTTTTTTTTTTTTTCATTTTGGCAAACCAAAACGAAATCAAGTAAACGGACAGACCTAATTGAAATCAAGACAGGGATGGGCACTTCAAATTTTGCGACATACAGACCCATACGAAATCACGGCCGGGATGGGCACTTCAAATTTTGCAATATATAGACCCATACGAAAAAATAGAAATTAGAAGATTGGCTATGGAAATGGCAAACGACGGTGATAACCAACTCCCAATCGACGAAATTTGGGTGTGATAAGAGCTGCAGCGACTTGATGAACAACATAGAACAATGAAGTTTGTGTGATAAGAGAAACCCGTTGGGTTCATAAATATTATTCCGGTGTGATAAGCTTCATCCAACTTTCGGTAGAGTTGCTTGTGTGGCAAAGTTTAATTGAGGGCTGTTAAATACAAAACACCAGCCCGACCGCTCCAAAGCGGTCCTGTTTTTGAATAATAGTATTTCCCGTGACTAATTTTTATGGAAAATATATCTTTTATGACTAATGATTTTGGTGGAAATAGACTTTTACCGATGGTGCAAGTACACTTTTTTTTTTTTTTTTTTGCCATTATTTAAGGGAAGTGGTAAAAAGTGGAGATCACTTTTGCCAGGAAGAAGCTTCACAGGTAATTAATATTGCCAATCACTCAAATTCCTAAGAAATGTTCCTTCTCGACTAATGTATATAGTGGAAATAGTAATTTGCACCGAAATTCATCATCCAAAAAGATCTATTGTCATGAATTACTTGGTGAGTAAAAATATTAATATACCACTTTTGCCACCAAAAAAATTCGTGGAGATAGAATTTTTGCCACAAATGTATTCCATGGAGAGCGGTATTATTTCCCATTAGCTAGAGACCTTATTTGCCATGAAATCCGCCAACGATGTTGTGGCAAGAAGATAGCGTTTCCCATGAACCATGTGTTTTGGTGAATAAATGATTTTTTCTCACAAGTTTTATGCGACGAGTCTGCCACGAGGTAAAATGGTGGGAAAAACTTTATTTCCACTAAGCATGCACTTTTTCTGACAACAGTCCCTCTTGAAAAGAAGCAACATTCGGTATAGTGATAATGGAAAAGTCATATCAGATGTTAGAGACGTCTTGCTAAACTCTTTGCAGGAATGGAAAGTTTCCCATGTTAGAAGACAGTACAAGCAAATCTGGTGGCTCATAATTGGGCAAAGGGGGCTTTACAACCGAGTGATGATGTTTTTGTGCATCCATTTCTATTTGCTGATATTGCAATAATTTGAGTAATGAAGTTGTGTGTGCAATGCTATTTTTCATATTAAATTGTGTCTTCTTTACTTATACACGATAATATTATTATTTTAAATAGTTTTATATGTTAATCAAGTTAAATGTCTAGCCACGCAAAATATACCACGTCAAAAAGTGATTGGGATTAAAAATTAAAATATAAAATAATATTGCTCATCCACGAAGTCATCCTAAAGAGAAAATGGAGGCAAAAAAAACATTAGATTAATCCAAAACAAACTAACCTAAAGAGAAAATGGAGACAAAAAAAACATTAGATTAATCCAAAACAAACTAACCTAAAGAGAAAATGGAGACAAAAAAAACATTAGATTAATCCAAAACAAACTAACCCTTCATTATATCAAAAAAGACGAAGAAAAAACTAACCCTTCAAGCCTAGATCAAATGTACGTTTTCATCAGCAAAGGTATATAATTACCATTTTTAACAACCTTCCGTTTCTTCCCCAATCTCATCCACAAAAGCTTTAAGATTTTTGTACGAAGTACCACCTTCCATGGCAGCCTCCCTAGCCAAATCCTTCCATTTCTTAGCATTCCTTCTCATTTCTCCCCCTCTCTCTCCATTTCCAAGAACCAATTCCAAGCACCTCTTGATCTCATCACCTTCAACAATCCCATCCTTATTTGTTGACACCCTTAGGCCTATTTTCCACACGTCTTGAACCAGCTTTGCGTTTGTCCCCTGATCTGTCCATTGGGGAAACGCCACCAATGGCACCCCAGAAACCAAACTCTCCAAAGTCGAATTCCACCCGCAATGTGTCACAAAGCATGCCACTGAAGGATGTGACAGAACCTCCACTTGAGAACACCATTGCACAAACTTCCCCTTTTGTTCCAATTCCTCCCTGCAACTCAATCTATCTTCTTCCTTCTCTTCTCCATTTTCATTAGCTCTTATGACCCACAAGAAGGGACTGCCGTAATCCAACAATCCACGTGCGATTTCCTCCATCTGGTTTTTTGCTAAAAACGAAAAGCTTCCAAACGACACGTAAATAACCGATGAACTGGGCTTAGAGTTCAGCCATTCTATGTAATCCTTGGAGCCTTGGAAAAGATCTCCGCCAAAAGCCGTGTCGGATGGATCTTTTCCGTCCAAAAAAGCCGATGGAATCAGCGGTCCAATCCCAGTAAAAGTAAACCTGTCGATCGCTCGTAACGCCTCGGGTTCTAATGCATCAAAGGTATTGACTAGTACTCTGGGGTTGCTTTCTTTTCCGAGTTCTTCAAAATGCTCTTGAAATAGTGGAAGTGCAAAAGTGTTTTTGCTCAAATCAGCCATAAAAGAGGGAAGGTCACGACTAGTGAGCGACGGTAGTCCCGGTAATTCTATCGAAAATGAAGGATCGGGGATGTTCCTGATGACATCTCCATAGCCGTTGAAGTAGTAGTAATATATGTCCAAAACGGTGGCAGGTTGAATCCAAAGAAGCGCCGACGGGAGGTGAAGTTCACGGGCCACGTCACTCGCCCAGGGGAGGAGAACAGAATACACCAAGCAAGTAAAGGTGCGGCCCTTGTTTGCGCTGGACACGACAAGATCAGTGAGAGTTTGGGAGCCACGGCGCCTGAGCTCCGAAAAGTAGTCCACGAAATAGTCGCCGGGCTTGAAACCACCATTGTCGTAGCCGTCGGAGAAGGTGGCGAAAGACAAGCCGTCAGGAGTAGGGCTTTTGTTCATGCGACGGTGGGTGTCGACGGTGGTGGCGAAGGTGACATGCGCGCCCAAGCGAATGAGGCGCTTGGCGAATTGGAGGGCAGGATTGATATGGCCTTGCGCGGGGAAAGTTACGAGGAGGAAGTGGTGATTCACCATGATTGGTAATGGAGGAGCTAGCGTAAGCGCTGAAGTAATACTTATTCAGAGAGTGTTGTCTTTGGAATTTTTCAGCCGGTTTGGAAAGTAAGATGGTAATTTTTTATTTTAAATAAAAGTTTAAATTATTATATTTTAATATTATTATTATTTTAAGATTAAAAAAATTTAATTTAAGATTTAAAAAATTTGAATTATTTATTATATTTTACATAAAAATTTAAAAAAATTATAATGATGAAATGAGATAAAAAATTTATATTTTATTCTGATTGTCAAATCTGCGTTTAAGTAGAAGATTGGGGTTCGAACCGATGGACGACATTTGTGGTGACGATGCAATGTCTCGCCTACTGAAAAGACGTACAAGAGGACCCATTTTTTCCGCTGTTTTATGAATTTCCCGCTGGCAGTCGCAACAGGACAAGCATGCACCAATTAATTAGTGTTGACCTACATGACTCGATCTTTTCATCCACTAGCTCCAAAAATCCAATCAACTGCTGGACAATGTTTACGACTCACTCACGGAAGTTACTTGATCAATTAACAAGCTTGTATTTACGGAAGTGAAAGTGGATTTAAGTCATACTACTTTATCTTGGATGTGAATAAACATTGCCTTGCGGAAAAGCAAATATAGTGTGTGGAGAGTTTTGAAGTAGTCCATAGCTAGGCAGAGTGCACTATGCCTATGGTGATTGTTGGTACGTACTTGTTGCACATTGTTGGCACGTGGATGCCGTGCATTCCATTAACTTCATGACTAGTACTGGTGCATGTGCATCACAAAAATTGTCGATGACTAGGCAAAAATGTGGACTACATCAACGCCAAGAATATTCTTTTTGAAAGGCTTGTCTTGATATTGAATATGGTGAATTTATATATAGATCGATCTCAGTTGCGAAATCCCGGCCCTAAACAAATAAAGTATAAATGGTGAAAAAAAAAAAAAGTTGAATAATTTGAGATTTGAACTGCCATTTAAAAAAGATCCGATAAAGACGTAGGAGCACCAATAATTGATCATCATGTACTAGTGATGCTTTGTGGTTTATAATAGCTAGTAGGAGCTCCAATAATTGATCCTTTTGGTGGCCGACAACAAATAGCGCTAAACAATAGCCAGAGAGATAGCGTCGTCACGTGGAATCATTAAAAGTTTTTTATTTACATTCGAAATATACTAATTTTATAATATTAAAAAACATGTTAATTGTATCATATTATACATCATAAATATTCTACAAATAATAATGTCTTAAAAAATTTTTAAATTAGATAGTAAAAGTTATATAAACGAATTAAATTGAGAGAATTCATTTCTTCTTTCCTCATCTATCCTACTTCTGTTGCAATGACATAACATGTTCCATTTGCACCATCATCTTCTGCTGCACTTACTCCTAGACTTCATTGCGCATTCTTTCTTCTTGGTCTCTCTGTTGGTCCTGCAAATGCGTCTCTAAATGAGATTGTCGCTCTAAGAGGGATTCCAACTCTTGCTGCCTCGACCTCATGTACTCATTCTCGCATCGTGTAGCTTCCAAATCTTTGGTAAGATTATTAATTTGTGAAGTCGAAGAGGATGAGGAGGATGAACCAAAATGCTTGAAAGATCGTCCCAAACCTCTTGTCATACTAGAGTTGGGGCCAAGCACTTGCGTGAATATGTCTATATTACTCAGAGAGGATTCCCCAGAAGCTGACTGCATCTCCATCATTTTTCCTACCATGTCAAAAGAAACACACAATAAGCAACATATTAAAAGAAATACAAAATAAAAAATAAATTTTTCACATGTTGGATAATTTATTTAACAAAAGTAACAACGCTTACATAATTATCTATAACGGCAGGATCCATCCACTCACTACACTCATTAGTGTGAGCAGCAACATAGACATGAATGAGGAAAAAGTTTTCAGGATCATCATGTTTCTAACAAAGCCACATTAGCAATTTTAAAAAGATAATATTAGTACTTAAATAAAAGAATATCAAATAAATAAATGAATTTTATAATTTATTAATTACCATTTTATCAGCAAGACGGTGGAATAATCTTGAACCAGCACGATGGTGGACAGTCAAAGAGGATCTATTATTAGCATTCGTAGAACTTAAGTGCTGCAAAATTAATTAAGAATATTAATTGTAATATATATATAATATATAACTCAAATATATATGTAAATAATCATTAGATATTAACCTAAAATATCTGAAAATCTGGAGTTTGTGAAAAGATCACAACACTTTCTCCAATCGTCTAACTTCATTTGCTGGAAAGGGGATTGCGCAGCCTCTTCAACTGTCTCAAACTTCTTGAAATGGTCATGACATCGTCCCTTGTGACGTCGAAATAGTGTAGCCATCAACCCATTCACAGTTCTCAAATCCTCGCTACGGCCAAAGTCGAGGTCGAATTCATCCTAATAAGCGAATTACGTCAAAAATATAATATACTAATCTAGTATATAAAAAATGTACTCTCAATGTAAACTCACCAGCACACGGCTCCAAATGTGCTCCTTAATCTCGAGTGGAACATCTCGCCATGATCGCACATAAAATGGAGCATAAGCTCGGACAACTATACCAATATAGGAGGAAAGCACTGCTGCACTATCATCCACGCCTCCAGTGGAATTATCAGGAATGTTGAACTTGAGTTTTCTATACCTTCGGCATTTCTCAAGAGAAATCCCACGTGTATGACCTCGATGAAAGGATGCAACAACTATTAGATAATAATATAATTATAGTTATATAGTTATTGAGATAAAAGTATTGATATATAATTAACGATCAATAACATTTTCGTATTGGTAGGTGTCAATTGGTTGTCGTTTTCTTGCATCAGCACTTCATATTCAGGAGGGAAACACTCGGGTGGAGTGTCCTCAACAGGTTCGGGACTTGGACTTGGCGAAGGTGGAAACTTTCTTCGTTGTCGTTTTGGCAGCATCATTGAGGCATGATTAATATGATAAAGAAAATTTATTAGAAGAAATTATTGAAAAGTAAAATATTCTATAGTCACCTATATGAATAAAATATTTAGTACTTTTATTCTTCATCTTTGGATGTATTTTCTATGCTTGTTTCCGAATCTCCCTCAATAGCATCTTCGTCGTCGTCATCAACCTCTTGTTTGTCCTCCTTATCCACTTCCTCCCTGGATTCTTCTTCATCTGACTCTTCTTCTTCTTCTTCTTCTTCACTTACTTGAATTGAATGATCATTTAATACGGATGGGTCAAGAAGGATTGGTGAGACGTCATCTCTACACAAGGGGAGCAACTCGAGTGCACCGAGGTCAACAAACAAGTTAATACCCTCTCCATCTTTTTGGTAGGCCTCTACTATCGGAGTGTCATCTTCATCTTTACTATTCTAGTCATCCTCACTCGTTCCTACTTCATATATATTTCGAGAGACAAATTTTTATACTGCTCGCAAAGTTATCTCTCCACTATCTTCATCAGCACTTTTCATTGGATCAATCAAGTAATAGACTTGGGTAGCTTGACAAGCCAATATGAATGGATCATCTTCGTACCATTTAGATGCCGTATTGATACTCGTCAAGTGATTATCCCTATATATCGAAACCCGACCACCGCCTAGATCCCACCAATCACACTTAAAGACATATGTTATAAACTCACCCAGATATTTCAATCCGATAATATCACGTATGACACCATAATAGTCAATATCTTCTGTTCCATGGCTTCCCTCGACCAACACACCACAGTTTTGAGTCTTTCTATTACGTTCACGGTCCAGAGTATAAAATCTATAACCTCGAACCGTGCATATAGTGTATCGAAGTGCTTTATTAAAGGGACCACAGACCAGTGCATACAATTCAGGAGAAACTGATCCAAGATCATGAGCACGTTGTTCCAAAATCTATCAATTTGAATAATATATACATATTAAAAGTAACCAAGAATTAAAAGTTTATAAATCAAATAATCACAATGTAGTTTTAGTTCATACACGTTGTTCAAACCATCCGGAAAATTCTTCCTCGTGTCTTGCCTCTATATTCTCTACGCATTCCATCTTAAGTTTATCCATGTGCTCACTGTATATATGTGCAAAAGAAAGTAGTATTTTGAGTACAAAAGTTATAAATAAACAACATTTGACTAGAATTTCTCGAAGCATGCAAAAACATACCTGAGATAGCAATCAATCTCTCGGCAATTATTTAACACGTACCAACGAACTTTACTCAACTCTCCATCAATTAAATCGTAACTCGTTTGTACATCCAAGGGTCGTATATTTTGGGAAAACACTGATAGATCACGAGGAGGCAGAGCAGCAAGATCAGCATTTCACTCTTGACGATTAAATCGTATCTCAACACCACGAAGATATAGAGAGTAAAACGTTAACCATTCATCTTATATATAGGCCTCTACTATTAAACCTTCAGCTCTGGATTTATTCCCAACAGTGCGCTTTAATCGACCCAAATATCTTTTAAATGGATACATCCAATGGAACTGCACCGGTCCACCCAATAATACCTCCTAGGGTAAGTGTATTGCTAAATGGACCATGACATCAAAAAATGATGCTGGAAAGATCGGATCAAATTTATAGAGTATAGTAGCAATGTCTTCTTCCATCTTCTACAGCATATCTCGATTTACTACTCGAGCGCACAAATTCTTAAAAAACATACATAGTTCAATTATGGTGACACGTACATTAGATGTCAGCTTCCCACGAATTCCCACCGGTAATAACTTCTGTAAAAAAATGTGACAGTCATGACTTTTCAATCCACTAATTTTTCAGTCAACAGGGCTCACGCATCTACCGATATTTGAGGCATAACCATCTGGCAACTTTACTCCTTGTAACCATTTGCAGAAATCCATCCTCTCCTCCCTCGTCATCGTAAAGCATGCATACGGCATGACCACCCTATTGCCTTCCAGTCGCAAATGTAGATTATGTTTAATTCTCATTCTCTCAAGATCTTTCTTCATCTTGATCGTGTCCTTTATCTTTTTATTAATGCTCATCAATGTACCCAGTATATTATCATATATATTTTTCTCTATGTGCATTACATCCAAACTATGTCGCAACATGTAGGACGACCAATATGGCAATTCAAAAAAATATTACGCTTTGTCCAATTCAATTCTGCGACGCCTCATTTTCTCTTGTTCTTACCCCGGCTTTTGCCAAAATTGTTCACTCTAACATGTACCAGTTGTTCCACTATCTCTTCTCCAAACAACTCATTTGGTGCAATTCTGTCCTCTACTCTCCCATCAAACTTATTACATTCACTTCTCTACGCATGATTTGCTGGTAGATAACGTCGATAACCCATGAAACACAACTTCTGAAAATATGTTAACTACTTACTAGCAGTTTTTTTACTACACGTTGGACACGCTAACTTCTCTTTAGTACTCCAACTAGAAAGATTTTCATATGCCAGAAAATCATTTATGGTCCACAATACTGCAGCATGCATCTGAAAAGATGTCAACGTGGATGCATCATAAGTTTTGACGCCTGTTTCCCATAATTCTTTTAACTCTTCAATCAACAGCTGCATGAATACATCAATTTCATTCCCAGGTGATCTCAGGCCGAGAATATGTAAAGTTAACAAAAAGTTTGGTACGTTCATGAACCTCCATGGCAGAAGATTATACGGAATTAACACTACTGGCCAAGTGCTATAACTTGTACTCATATTCCCAAAAGGGTTGAATCCATCGATAGAGAGTCTCAAACGCATGTTCCGAGCTTCTATCCCAAACTCTGGGTATTGATCATCGAAAGATTACCATGCAAGTGAGTCAGCTGGGTGCCTCATATATGTGTCATCCTTAAGTCTTTTCTCCTCATGCCACCTCAAATCAACAACTATTTTTTTACACATATATAGTCTTTGCAACCTAGGTCTCAAAGGAAAATATCGCAACACCTTAACCGGCACATTTTTCATGGCCTTCCACCTCGACTCTCCGCATACAGGACATGCTTGTTTCCCCTCGTTCTCCTTCTAGAACAAAACACAATCATTCTTGCATGCATGTATTGACTTGTACTCAAACCCTAATCCATTTCTCAACTGTTTGGCTTCATAAAAGTTCTTTGGCAATACAGACCCATTGGGAAGCACCTCATTAAAAAAGTCCAATACCATGTTTATTACCTTTGTCGACATCCCACACAATAACTTAATGTAAAGCAACCGCACAATAAACGACATTTTGGAATGTTTTGTACAGCTTGGATAAAGCTCGCTCTTTACATCTTTCCACATTGCAGCAAAGTTTTCAGAATCACTTCCTCGACCACTTGAGCCATTGTCATCTACGTCATCCATAAACATCCCAGCTCCAATGTCACCCAACATCTCCTCCATCTCATCCCGCTCATAATCATCATTCATGTCTCGCAAATAATTCAGATGACCGAACAATGCATCCGCTGACTGTGCATACGGCTCACCATGCAATACCCATCGGGTATACCCAAAATCCATACCGTTCACAAATATATGACTTTCAATTTCAGCCAACCCTATCGCACACAAATTTTTACACCCTTGACATGGACACTTAATGTAACCACGACTATTAGCAGAGTTCCGAGCAAAATCAATAAAGGTTCTTACTCCACGCGCATGGGCTGCGTAATCCGTTCCAAGTCTATTGCCTAGGTGCATCCAACTTTTGTCTATTTCTAAAAAGTTCTATCTATTAGTAACACTTAATATACATTGAAAATTCACATGCATGTCATGCTCCAATTGCTACTGCTAATTTTTATAAGGTAGTTGGTCCTATCCCATTCGAGATTATATTATCCATATTGCACATATTCTGTCACTCTACTACTTTCCACTTCAGTAGAAATTTCGACAGCACCTCCCCATAGTTCTCCAAGTATACATGTTCATTCAGAGGGATTGTGACCCCATGAACAGTATACCCTACAAACAGTAGAGGAAAACATCAAAACTTCATACTAAACATGTTCAGTAGGAGTAACAAGAATGTGCAATACAAATTATATAATCTCAAACTGTCCACACTAGATAATTCAGGAATTAGTAGACACCTAAATGTACACTAATTCCTGAACGGGTCTAAGGTTAGATATGCAATGTCACACATATTCATTCAAAAACCACATGAAATAATATAAGAAAAAAATTACAAATTAGTAATGTTAAAAACATTCGAAGGTCTTATATTGTTGAGCTAGATAGATATGGAAAAATATGTTGGTGCAACTTTCTTATACGTACACAATGAGAGGGAATGATCTTGAAGAAATGTCTAAATTTTAGTCTAATTACTTAACTGTCACAAACTCTCTGACCATTACAACTCTCAAGGCCAGAGAGACTTTGAGAGTCAAGCAATTTGACAAACATTTCTTCCAGATCATTCTCCTTCGTTATATAATTTTAATTATTATTATACTTAGTTTTATCCCACTAAGTTATTATTTTCACAATATTCCAACTAATTGATACTTATTTATTTATTAAGTTGATTTATTTGAAGTTGTTATTATATTTAGTTTTATCCCTCTAAGTTGTTATTTTCACAATATTCTAAGTAATTGGTACTTATTTATTTATTAAGTTGATTTATTTGAAGTTGTTATTATACTTAGTTTTATCCCTCTAAATTGTTATTTTCACAATATTTCAACTAATTGGTACTTATTTATTTATTAAGTTGATTTATTTGAATTTATTTATTATACTTAGTTTTATTATTTTAAATTCACCATTATACAGTTTATTCAAACTAATTGGTAAACGACATCCGTACTAATTGGTCTAATTAACCATTTATCAAAATTTAAATTTATTTAGATACAATATTGTACTTTAAAATATAAAACTATTTTATTCCAACTCTCTACTTATATGGTGGGTTCAATACTTCTTCCACAAAAGTTATATTTTAGTTTATTTATTTATTATTATATATTTAATAATATAATGATTTACAACCTCACAATGGTAGGAATATATTACTAATATATTATATATTATACTTATTATTTTTATATTATACTCACACAATATGCCCACAACAAAATTATCTTAATATAACAAAATTCTCACGACAATGTTTCTAAATATATTCATTCATCAATAAGCACCATAAACTCACAAAATCTTTGCAAAATTCATAAACAACAATCATGATATTTCTAATCTATATCATAACATTTTCACGATATTACCACAATTCAATTCATAAACAATTATCACAATATTTCAAATCCATATCACAATATTTTCACAATATTCCCACAACAAAATTATTTAAACATAACAATATTCCCACATCAATATTTCTAAAACATATTATAGTTATCAATAAACACAATAAACTCACAAAATATAATTATACTTAATAAACAATAATCACAATATTTCAAATCCATATCATAACATTTTCACAATATTCCCATAACAAAATTATCTAAACATAACAATATTCCCACAACAATATATTATGCATATTAATTCATCAACAAACACCATAAACTCACAAATATATTCACAAAATTCATAACCAATAATCATGATATTTCTAATCCATATTTTCACATTTTCAAAATATTCTCACAATAAAATTCATAAACACATATAATTAAAGTTTAGAAATATACCTAACACTTTTTAATATCCTCTTACAAATTACATGTTTTCAAGTTGCCAAAATAACCAATCCTTCAAGAAAAAAAAAAAAAAACAATACTAACTTGTTAGAGACATATATATATAAATACAAGAGAAATATCATAAAATTGCAAATAATGGAAAAAAAAAAGTTTTTCCTTACCAAAATACTTCCAAAATCATAGCCCTCAATAACCAGCACCCTCTCTTACTCTACTCTCTCTTACTCTACTCTCTCTCACTCTAAGTATAACCCTCTCTAACATTAATCTCTCACTCAAACCCTCTCTCAGTCTCCGTCTCACACTCTCTCTCTCTCACTTTAACCCTCTCTCACTCGAATATTTTCTCTCCTTCTCTCTATTTCGCGCACGGGGAATTTCTGCTTCCCTCCCATGCGTATTTTCATGCAAAAAACATTTCATTTGAATTAACATTCGAACGATTCATTTATACGTTCAAACGTTACTTCCGGCCAATCAAATTTTCAGCATTAACGTTCGAACACCAATGCTCACCACAGAAGATGATAATCGGGCAGGAAAATTCATGCCAACAATTTCATTACATTTGAACATTTATGATTTAACGTCCGAACGATACAATTGAGCGGAAAATTTTACGCCTACATTTTTAAACATTTGAACGTAAAAAATTAACATTAGAACATGAATATAACTAAATTAAGTTAATAGTTAGGAATAAAATTCCATCTACTATATATATATAGTCTATATATAAAATAAAATATATTATATAACTATAATATAGAATAGTAATTATGAATATGTTTTAGACTATATAGTGTATATAATGTATTCAATCTAGGAAACAGCCGGAAACTCGAGAGGGTCGCCTTTTGAAGCGTTCGCCGGTAACCAAAGCGTCACTCCTTCCTTTTGATTATGTTGTGACGCTGACTGAATCTAATCCATAAACCCAAATATGAAACAAAGTTTGTTCCCTTTCATCAAGTAGGTAAAGTAGGCATACGAACCACTTTTGCTTTGCCTTAGACTCTATTGGAACAAAGCAAAGAAGGAGGCAGAATGGAGAAAGGAAAGGGACAAGGGCGGTCTTGCTTGGCGCGAAAGCTGCTTGTTCGGGGGTAGCGGCTAAACTCCAAGTATTACCCGCAGCAAATGAGCCTGAATACATGATTCTAGGATTCTACCGTGACGGTTCCCCTGATTTTCGAGGTAAATACTCAGTCCGATCAAAACAGATCAGACATATGTGATTGCAAAGAATGTTTCTTGCATCATAAGGGAGTAGAATTGGAAAAGTCAAAGCCTGAGAAAAGTTTCCAAGAAGAAGTATGGCGAGTGTATCGACAAAGTTGACATGAGATTTAAAAAAAGGTAGAGCAATATATTCTAAAACATATTCATAATTACTATCATATATTATAGTTATATAATATATTACATACACTATATAGTCTAGTATATATATAGTATATATATATATTATATAGAAGTACATACACCAAATGTATATTCACTATATATGATTTTGCATAATACTTTAAATGGAAACATAATACATAGTTATAGTATTATTAATAGTTTAATAGTACTTTAAATTATTAAGAAGTTATAATTTATTTCCTTATAAAAATTTATAATTATACTAACCAACCTAATATTATTACTCTTAATAGTTATAGTTGAATGCATATGTTGTATATTTGTTATTTCCAAAATAAATATATAATGTGTTAATTTTAAAATTCAAAACTACAGTGGTAAGGATTAAATAATTTTAGCATATATTTTATAATGTCTCACCCTTAATTTTAGGTTAATTAATAAACTATTCAATTTATCCGGAAATGAAAAAAAAATATTTAAGTTTATTTCTTAATAAATCATTAGACAAAAATCATTAATAAAAGGGAAAAATTAGATTTATACTAAAATGGAACGTTACTAGGAAATACATATAGAACATTATATTTATCACGTTCCAATGTTTCAAATACGTTGAAACGCTACTAGGAATAACGTTCGAACGTTATATGTATATAAATCCAAAACTGAATAGCCAAACGTCATTTTCTCCGTTCTCCTCCGTTTGCACACGGCCACTCCTCCATAGCCGCCGCCGTCAAACTCCTCCACAACTGTCACTAAACGGTAGACATTTAAATTTCATCCATAAACATGTATTTTAAATGTAAATTTAGGGTCAGTTTTTATTAAAACCGAAACCCATTAGCCAAAAGGTCACCATAGAAATGTTCCTTGAAGTGTATACTTCATTTTTACGATGTCCTTCCAGCATTTTATCCACTGTTCATAGGGTTTTCGAGCTTTCGATAACTCAGCCATTCTGTCTCGTAACATTCGAATGTTACACCAAGACGTTCAAACATACGCCGTTTCAATTTCTTAACCGTTGGTATTCCACGTCTGGACGTATATTTTATACATTCAGAAGTTACTACATTTACGTTCGATAGTATAATTTAACGTTCGAACGTAATTATTTTAAATTTATTTATATTTTTAACAATTTGGCGTCCGAACGAGTATTTATTACGTTCAATAGTACAATTAATTTTGTTTCATTTTTTATTTTCAGGAGATGGCTCATCCTTTGCATTCCAGGAAACGAGGGAGGGAAGGAGCCACTCAAGATACTGCTCGGATCGGGGCTCATACTATTGTGGTCGAGCGAGGGACCCTTATCAACAAGTTCGACGAGGTCAGATGGGAGCAGACCAACCTGAGAGATGTCTTCCTCAGTAGAGGCTAGGAAAATATCTGCACATTGAGGGGTAAGGTATATCCCTCTATGGTTTTGGAGTTATATATAGAGAGGTGCTCAATGTTTCAGGATGCATCCTCTCACACCATGACTGTAGGCGGTGTGACATTTGAGTTTTCACCTAATGTCATCGCCGACCACCTCAGGATTTGTTGACGAGTTCAAACATTGACTGAGGCAGATGTAGACCTTCTGCATCATCTACTGGCCCATTTGATCCATCATTAGCCAAAGATGCAGACCAGTCAGAGGCCGAGGGTGTTGGCCCTTCGGCTAGGGATGACGACGGAGACAAGATTTCTACATCCTCACCAGGAAAGACCGCATGCAGATCGAGAGGCCGAACTCCTTCCACCAAAATCATTTGCTACCGTTCTTCCGCATGTTGCATCTTATAGTTGCAACAAACGTGGATCCTGTGGCACATAAGTCCACATTTAGCCGGACTCAGGCACAGTTTTTGATACGGGTGGCACGTGGAGATGCTATAGATTTGCCACTGCTTATCTTTGACAGGATCCATTACGAGGCAAGCATCGTCTCCACAGACAACCTCCCATACGGTGTCCTGCTCAGCCTGCTATTACTTGCTCGGGGAGTGGCAACCCAGCCTTTAAAGCTGGTCAAAGATCAGATGAGCGCCCTTGACATGACCACTCATCGACGTAGCATTGGACAGGCAAGGGGACGTCGACCACCCTTATAGAGGATATAGTTCCTCCGACACTGCCCCAGCCCAGTGTGGGGAGTAGTGATCAGCAGCAGACGAGTACATCTGCGGGAGATGTGCGGCATGCTTTGGTTGATACAGTGATCTCAGAGTTGACTATACATATCAATCGTAACATCAATGAACGGCTTGGGACTGTAGAGGCGTTTGTCGCTGAGATATCCCACAGTGTAGGTATCCTCAACGACAAGGTTGATACCTTGATTGAGGAGGTATAGGCCATTACGACTTTCCCAGACAGCGATATCATCTGAGTGTTGTTTATGTACTTCTATCATATTTTGTATTTTACTTTTAATATTTGTAAAGAACAATATTATTTAATATATCTATAGTTTTTTAATTATAGTTCTCAATCTTCTTTAATGTTATATTTCTCAACTTCAATACTAAATCACTGCACTTCAAATATACATAAACATAAATATATATTTATATATATAAACATAAATATTTATATATATAATTATATTTTACAAATTGTGTATATATAAATGTATACAAGTCAATTTTTTAGACTTGTATACAAATTATGCACTATAAAAATCACATAAATTTTAAATTAGAGTCATATTTCATTTAAAATTTATAAGTAACGTTCGAACGTTAATTACTAAGTTTGAACGTTTGTGCCAAAAAATTTCACGTTCGCACGTACATAGCCACGTGTCCAAACGTATATGTGACGTTCGAAACGTAATTTTCACACTCGTTGGAACTTAAAAAAAATCTCATCCGTCTTTAGTGACGGTTTTTAGAAACCATCACAGAAAAGGCTTTTTAGTGACGGTTTAGAGACTGTCACAAATTCTCAAGTGTCACTAAAAGGCAATTGTGTTGTAGTAGAGCCGCCAAGCAAAAACCCAACCAAGGGGGGGTTGGAGCTTCGGCTCCTCCCTCCCTCCTCCTATCTAGCTAGACTATAGACAGTGTACCCTTTATTTTCCCTTTACTTTTCAATAATTTAAAATATTTGTTTGTTTTTCCGTCCAAAGTATGGTGACACATCGATTTGCTGTTTTCTGAAGCCGAGTGACCACCACGCGCCCCTCCACATGATTCCCAGACTGCCAATCCTTTGGATGGTAGAAATTTTTCATCGAACGAAGCAGCGCAAGTCACAAGCATGGGTCATAGTAGCGAGTGAAATCCACATGCCACTGCACCAGAAGCTTCTAATACTGCCACGCGTGGTGTTTCAGGGACCAAGGACCTTGGTTTTTTCAGACTTGATTGGCCATCACACTTCTAGTGTGGTGTGTGTCCCTCACGCACCACCACAATCTCTTTATTTCTTGTATTTTGCTTTCCTATAAGCTAAAGATTCGGATTTACAGTTGTAATCCGTCATTTTCACATCTATCTTTATGTTTAGTGTTATTTCCTTTTGTTTAGGTAAAAATAAAAAAGAAATAGTCTCTTGGACATTTTGTCCGTAGAGTGAAAGTCCCCTCCTCCTCTGGAGGTGGGGTTTGAAATCTCTGCTTTAGGTAAAGTGTGGTCTCTCAAACGGTTGTCTATAGAGAGTTATAGAAGTTAAGACCATACCAGTCACAAAGAAATTTGTCTGCTGGTGGAGCCAGAACCATGAATTGTTGGCTTGTAGTCTGGCATTTTCCTTGTATGTATCAGGTCACAGATGTAACTTTGCTTTCATGAATGAATGAAGTCTATTTCGTACATATATAAATAAATAAAAAACCACATGGCGCAAAGATAATGATGAATCATAGCTAGAGCTCATCCTATATATATGTCTATATATTGAATGTATGCATGCACGTAGAGGCAAGGCCGGCTCTTCCATTAGGTGTGTTAGGGAATTGCCTAAGGCCCCTAGTGGAAGAAGGCCCACCCAAAAAATAGAGTAGAATTTAATAAAAAAAAATATCCAATAAAAAACTTTAATTAACTAAATGAGAATATAAAAAAGATCAAATAGATATTATGTCATTATTAGTTTTAAAAAATATCACAAAAATAATTATTTGAGAAAATCTTATAGTCGGTCGGTTTGCTCTTCCTCAAATAACAGCCCTCCAATGGAATTTTGCCACGTAGCTCCTCCATTTCAAATCTCATATACCTGTCCACACCTGATAACTGTGAAAGAATGTTCGTGAAAAACCCCTCCTCCCTCCTAGAAAGGAAGCCTCACAAGTCCACTACTACTGATCTGCTCTCCTATGAGGAAGCCTCACACACCCACTACTGATTTGCTCCCTGGTCCGAGGTCTTTTCGGCCCCTTACAGTATAATTGCGTACTACTCGTGCCTATGCCTTGTTAACTTGCTCAATCTGATTTGGTGCACGGAAATAACACAAACCATCAAGGGGTTACGAACAAGATAATGGTCTTCCATTAACATAAGATTTCTTCTCTCTCTCTTTTTCTTTTTTTCCTTTCAAAATTTTAAATTTGATTAATTAAGGAATGATTCGATAAGGATGGATTTTGTTTCACTGCCTGCTCAATCGATGCACATGATTTTCCATGCACATTGATTTAGTTTTAAAATACACATGATTCTGATCAAGTGGCCTTTTGTTGCTATTCAGAAGTTGGTTTCTCAAACTATTATGAGCATGAGAGGGTTAGGAACATGGGATTAAGAGGGGATTTGGATCTATTAGCTAGGAGCAGAGCAAAAAAAAAAGTACCATGTTTATTTTCTCACCGCGAAAATACAAATAATAGAGAAATGAGTGGAACTTTTTTAGCTTTATGGACTAAATTAGTTGTTCCAATCCTTTCTATAGAATAATTTTTTTCTAGAGAAGCGAACAACATGATTGAGTAGAAAAAAATAGCTAGCATGATAATCTAGGGGAGATGGTGCTCGACAACGAAATTATTGGAGGGTGACAGAATTGGTGATGTGCAGCGGTGGGTGACGTCGACAAGAGTTGATTTTTGTGATGCCGAGGTTGAGTCAGAGGTTCAACTGGCTTAAGGCAAATGTGAAGTTGAGTTTTTATGGAAATATTTCTATTTTATCTAGTGTGATGCTCCTCGTCTGATTTGTGTGGAATTGCTGACGTGGTGGAATTCTATTGGAGGTTGTTAAAGCCTCAACAATAGATAGACCAGTGCAAAGAGGAACTGTAACTATTTTTTATATTCTTCTTCTAAGAATACACTTCTCTTTTGTCATTATCAGTTTAATATATAATTAATGTGAAAATTATAAATAAAAAATCTAATATATAAGTATCGCAAAGTTACTCTTTTGTGCCTCTGTGTAGTTTAGTACTATGAATATTTCTTCAATGTTTAAAATTGGTCCTTCCTATTCATTAAAAATTGGTCCTTGGTTTCCATTGGTGGTTGTAAGCAGAAAAATTGGTTGATAGTGGGGCCTTCCACTTGGCGGTGAGTGTGGTGCCCTATCCCTCGTGTAAAGGTCATGGTTAGGTTCTGTAGTACCTAAGGTGCTGGCCAAGCGGTCAACACCTAGGATTTAATCAAGTTAGGCGTGCCTCGTCTAGATCTAAGTGCACATGTGAGTTATAGGTATAAGTTCATATAAAAAAAGGTAGAGGTTTAATCGGTAAACTAGACCTTGTAGTACCAGAATTCTAAGACACATTCCAAAAATCATTCTTGTTATTCCTCATAAATATCAATAGAGTTACATACAACCAAAATGGCATGTTCATAGCCTAATAGTCCGCAAACCAGATACAGTTGGTCGCCCCTTTTCTAGAAAGGCTAGATACAACTCAAAATAATGCATGGCTCCTACGACAGAGACAAGCCTCTATCTTCAAGTTTCAAGCAGGGCCGGATCTTCCTCCTCGGGCACCACTCCTACTTCTAACTCTACATCATAGTTTATGTTTTTGTGAGTGAAACCATAGGTAGGTTAGGCAGCCATGACAAAAATTGCTTATGAGAGATAATGGACAATTCATCTAAATATTGAGGGACACATGCATGTATGCCTTGGCGAGGAATCACCCTTTGAGGAATTACCCTCTTATGCATTGTACTTTAAAGCATTGAGTAATATTTAGGCGAGAAATCACCAGTCTCTCCAGTAGGTCAAATCCATAAAAATCATAATGGTTTCACTGGTACAACTGCCTACACAAAGAGGGTTTATCAATAGATATTCGTCACATAAACATACATCACTCCACTTCTCGAGATAGTGCAGGCCAAGTCGCTTGTACCCCAACACAGGTTGACTCTCACATAGAGATAACATGTTGCACTGGGGAATGTCCACCTGGCCTACCAACTCAAAGACACCAACACGTGATACGCTGGGGGATTCTACATCCCGACTCATAGGTGAGGCCAACACAATACCACCACACCTTAATCATTCACAGGGAATCCCTTTACTCATTTGAAGTTTGTAGCGACGTCTTACAGGAATGGTCCTGGAAACTCCTTCCTATCCCATGATTATAGACGCATGATACAGATTACTCACATAGAGATATAGATATTCACACCAAGGTCAGGAATTAGTTGAAAGAAATCAGCAAACACATTCAAAATCTCTAGAAACAGGAAATAAATATAAGATCAACATAATGATCCAAAACAAATTTATTCATGTTCAAAAATGGGAAGGATGTAGAAAATGTAACTGCCTCTTACATACAACATTCACCCCACATTCCCTAGTCATGTCTTAAAAGCTAACCTACCTCACAATGTTCAGCTCGCAACTCAATCGTGTCGCTCTCTTCCTTGCTCCCTTAGTAGATTTTGGCTACATGAGGTCTCTGGTGTTTAAGATCTTAAAAGTGAGATCTTGTCCCATATCTAACTCCATTTTAAAGGGCGGTATTGTTCGACATCCTTCTAACATATCTCTAACTCCACGTATGCTTGAATAGGAGCCATTTGGCCTCGACTTCATACTACAAGATGTCAAAGACAAATGGCTAGGGCATGGTCTACACTTCCCTACAGCCTGCCAACTCCTCAATCCGTCCTTGAGTAAGGGTCTTCCACATGGCATTGGGCCATACATTTGGGTCCACATGATATGACGCCCTGAGTTGTATCCCCTTGGCTGACCCACTCCAGATCTTTTTTAGGTAGAGTGTGGGTTTATGTATATGACACTACCACTCATTTGAGCCTCTTTCATGCTACTCTAAAAAGCTCTCATACTTCACCTGACCTCTCCTAGACCGTTGCTCACCCTGGGCGAGTAGCTCTTGTCACATCAGAGCCACTATCCTCTTCAACTATTTATTCTCGCTTGCATGGCGAACAACTTTCTAGATCCCCATCTAGGGTGAGACCCTCGTCTCCACCTCACTCTGGGGCATATCTACTTGGCTGTTCACAAGATGTTTGCTCGCCCACATGTTGGACTAGCTGCACTTTACAACACCTACAACAATTTTCTTCACCAACCAATCGAGTGTTCCTCATCTCTCTTTACACTCAATTGCATCAGTGGTTTGTTCACTTGCTCTGGCAGGGTGCTTACAATGGGGGCTGCGAAGGTGGGATCCTAAAAGCAAATTGGGTCATAAATTCTGTCATTGAAAGAAATAACGTTTTTTGATTGAATCTCGGTGTCCGTTGAGTGTGGCCTCATCCTCTTGTTGTGCCTTCTCCTTGTCCTTTTGTTTGCATAAAAATATATCTGCAAGTGCGTAGAATCGTAACAAGTAGTAAAGTATTTTAAAGAAAATGGATATCAAACCCACAGGGAATAATTATGCTATTAAGTATTGAAATTGACTAAATTAATTACTATTTGGAAAATCAAAATTTGAAGAATGGAAAATAGTTCATTGCGGCTACAATTTAGCCTAAAGATCTGGAAAATAGTTTTTAAAGATAAATGTTAACACAAAATGAATTATCCCAAGAATAACGGGATTATCTAAAATGGGAGATTCAGTGATATGCGACTTGAATTGTGGAGCTCAGAAGGATTTGGTCACCAACAGATTGATTGCGGAACTCGGATTCGGTGGTCAGTAGCTGACTTATCCCGGTCGGGCGCAATTATCCCACCGAGTAGATGCCGTGTGCGCTGAATATAACTAGCGTGGATGTCACAAATGAACGGGGTTGGAGGTCACAAAGACCACACGGCCCTCTCCTCGCTTACCGAGTGGAAAGACTCCCAACTGGGATGAAAGACTCATCTCGCCTTTTCTAGTTGTTGCCCACGATGTCGTTTAGGTTGGTCATTTAAGTTGGTTGTTTAGACTAATCAGCCAATCTAACCTCCTAGAGCCTTGTCGCCATGTCCTCGTGCCTTCTGGTCACTCCTTCTGGTCACGAGTGTAACAGCCTGCTAGAAATTCAAAGGTGAAATTTCTATTGGCTTTAGAAACCTCGTGAAAACTTCATAAGTTTTCATGAATTGACCAATCGCATAGGTTTTAGTCTGTCAACATAGTCTGTGTTATCACTCACTATGGTGCGAGAAGTGTGATTCTAATTATTTGAGGTAGTTATAAGTGTCAGAATGCATTATGGTCTACGCCATTAGACTCAGTTGATTATTTTGGATTTTATTGCGCAATAAGTTTATTTTCATATTTTCGGACGAAACGCCTGTTTGAAGCTATGAAATTATTTTTAGGGGCACTTCGAGGATAATTTCGGTAAACGATTTTTACTGTGGGTTAATATGAATATTTAAGAATTTTTAGTGCTAACTTTATGATTCATTTTTTTGAAGTGAATAGTAACCTCGCTATGTGCACCAATTGCAGTGTTTCAAAATCACAGTATAGAATGTCCAAATTAGATTAGAGAGGTTTTATTTGGACACTTGGTAGGATCTTAACCACACATAGTGAATAATATTATACACTTGGCACCATGAGAAACGTTTGATGGATTTGAAGGAATCAAGGTATAAGATCATGCCACCTAAACAAAAACCCTATTGCATCCGACCAATCGAATTGTGCCAAACCAAAGAGGATTTTCACCCTAGTGAAATCCTATATGGCTGAAATCCAACTCGAAACCCAAAAGCATGATTGGAACCGAAATCCTAAACCGTTTTATCCAAACCATAAAGTGGACCTCCAAAACCTAAATGAATAAGTTTCTAGCATTGTGTTTAATCGCTTGATTAAATTACTTCCACATGCTATTTATCCTTCAAATTTATGTTAGAACATCATTATCCAACCTTGTTAACCTTGGAAAATTGATTGCGCCAAGTGATATTGGATTTGGGCTTAATAGCAACCCAAACTCTTTTAAAACCCCAAAATATAGGCCCATTTGGTTTAGGCCCATTAAGGCCCACGAATTTGGTCTCATTAGCATTGCCTCTTGGCTCAGTTTTCACCCCCACTTGGCTAACTAGATCTTTCCAAAAGAGATTCTAGAAGGTTTTGAAGAAAAATATCTAAAGCCCATCTCACTCTTTCACTCTTACACTTCACCTTGAGAAAAGATCTTGGGCTGATTTCTGTTTAGTGTAATGGGAAGAAAAGGCCAACAATCAAAACCTATTCCAGTCCTATCACTTTCCATATCTTGTGTAAGAGGCTCTCCTATCCACTTTTCACTAAAAGCAATCCTCCTTTACACTTTTCCTTGATAGAACACAAAAGACTCTCTTAGGCAATTTTTCTTGTCTCTGTTGAAAGCCTTATTCGAAGTTTTTGTAAGTGTTAGCTCACAACTTTTCCTCATGCAAGTTGTTAATGTTTGAGTCTAGTTTACGTGTATATCTTATTTGTTTCAATTGGATATCATTTGGTTGATAAAAAGTTGTTCAAACCCCAGAAAGGTTAATCAGGGCAATAAACTGGAGAGTGTGTTGTAGTTTGGAGTTTTTGACCAAGCTAATGGATAGATCTTGGTCCAAAATTTTTATGGACAACTGTTAACCTGTTTATATGATTATTGTTTGAGGAGTTTTTGCATGATTAAAAGTTTTGGTGAAAGATTTTCTTAGATCTAGAAACTTAGAAACTGGAAGAGGAAAAATAGTTAATGTTTTGAGAAAATTTAAATCTTTTATGGTTTAATCCTAATCCAATGGCTTTCATATTTTTATTTGAGGATCCTAAGTCTCTTATATACATGTTAGAATTTTTTTTTGACTGTATTTTATGTTAGTTTCAAAGATATGAAATTTTATGTAAAGAGATATTTGGTTAGGCCAAAGTGATGATGTTCTTGAATAAATTTATATTTTGGTTGATTTTTAACCATGTGATCTTAAGTTTGAAGCTTGGAGCTATTTTATGACACCTTTTTAGACCATGTTATGTTTTTATTTGAAGATCACATCTTTATAAGTCATGGATCAAGAGGTTGATCAAGACAAGTTAGAAACAAAAATCAAAGTAATAACCTGTAAAATTTCGGCCCTATCGAGTTTTAATGGTTGTGTTTAGTTTTAAAATTTTCTAAATAGATATTTGAGTTTAGGAGAAAATTTACATTAGGTATGTAAATTTTGGTGATTTTTAGAATTAGGATGCAAAATCTTTAAGTTATGGGAAAAATAAGTTGGCATTTTTCCATATTTCTAATTGTTAGTGATTAAGTTCTAACGTTTAGAAATCATTACTTTCAGTTCCTCGTGATCGCGCTTGAGTTTTGTCTAGAAAATGAGAAGACCAAGGTAAGTTAGCTTTTAACTTACTATCAGTTTAATGTGTATATATGATGAGTAAAGGAACTACAATGTATGTATGCATATCATTTGTTACATTTAAGTCATATCATGTAATATTCATTGTTTCAATCATGTCATGTTAAGTATGTTGACCGTTACATGTTATGCCATGTTAAAAATGTTGTCTGTCACAGGTTATGTCATGCTACAATATTTTCTATCAAGCACGTCATGTCTTTCCACTTACGTTCATGTACATCTTCGTACAGTTAAGTTATCGTTTAGTTTATGGTTATTGTTAAATCATGGTAACCCCATGAGATAAGAATACGTAATCATGGAAACTCCATGAAATAAGAATACTCAATCATGGTAACTCCATGAGATAAGAATACGATATCATAGTAATCCCATGAGATAAGACTATACTATCGTGGTAACTCCACAAGACAAGAGCATCATGGTAATTCCATGAGATAAGAATTAATTTCAAGTTCATGTTAAGTCTCAGATCATGTTCATGATAATTAAAGAAGTCAGTTCAAACTCATGAAAAGTTAAATTTCAGTTTAAATTCAAGTTCATGTCATGTTAAGTTTCATAATTCAAGTCCAAGTTCATGTGAAGTAAAGAAGTCAGTTCAAATTCATGCAAAGTTAAGTTTTAGTTCAAGTTCATGTCAAGTGAAGTTTTAGAATTCAAGTCCAAGTTCATATTAAGTAAAGAAGTCAGTTTTAAGTTCATGTTAAGTCAAATTTCAAATCAATTTCTTATCAAGTCAAGTCTTAGTTTAAGCAAGTCAAGTTCAGTTCATGCTTTAGTTTAAATTATGTTAGTTATGTTATGTTGTATGTCAAGTTATGCTATGATTACTTATGATTTTGATTATGTATTCATACTTTTACTGCCATGCATGCATCATTAACCTGTGTGAAGGTTTTTTGTTAACTTACTGAGATTTGTAATCAAATCTCACTGTGGTAGTCCCAACTACCATTCCCCCCTTATGGTAGATCTTGTTACATGATCTGAAGGAGAACGGAGAATCAACCAACTGGAAACGGTCGACTAAATGACGGTGAGACGTAGAGGATAGTACAGTAGTTACCTCAGATTACTACTTATATTTCTGGAGTTTAATTTCCAGCACTCTTTTTATCACAACTATTTTTTACTAGTGTTGTGATCTCAGTTGTTTAGTATGTTGTATGAAGTATGTTTTAAGTATTTGGGATATTTCAGTTTGGTACATAGTATTGCTAAAGAAAAAAATTATCCGCTGCGAATATTGCATTAATGCTATATACATGTTAGGAACATTGCATATTATATGTTATGAAATGGGGCAGGTAACCTTGTGTTACATGTCTCGACGCTTTAAATCTCTGTCCAATCCCAAGCGAAATTTGGGGGCATCACAACGAGTCTCCTTGCCTACCGAGAGGTAAGCATTCTCACCTTTGGGTGAGAAAAATCTCTTTATTGCCCACGGGACAAGGCTCCTTCCGCAAATCTCATCGGCTCTCTTCAGATCTTGTTGCCTCTCATCGGTTTGGATCCGTAGTCTCTTCTTTTGTACCAAAATGCTTTCATTTTGCACTAAATCTTCTCATTCCTTCAAATCCAAGAAAATAAATAAAAATATGTAGAAATAAATAAAATTAAAAGTATTGAAGGGAAAATGACACTTTTCATTAAAAGAGTGATAAAAATCACATAAAAATAACACATATCACATTTCATTCTAAAATAGTAACTTATTTGTTATAAAACTCATGAAAGTTAAGCATAGAATTTGCATAGTAACTATGCATCTAGAAGTCTATTTGGTGAAATAAATACATACATATTAATGTAAACCCTATCTAGGAATTATGACTTGATACCATATATACTATCACGACATAGATTTTTATTTTACTGAGAACGAAAATAAATAATTAGACTAATAATATTCCAATACTTTTTTCTTAAAACTAATAATATTACTTATCATTTTTGTCTCATATGAATCCCTTTCCATTTTTCCCTTGGGGTGCTCACCCAATATATGAGCACTTCACTTTAGTGAGGTGAATAATTGTACCCATGATGCTCTTCTTATATCGAGCACTATGTTGTGGTACTGCTCGCATACCGTACGAGCTTATCCTAGTAGTATTCTCACCGAGATGGCTAGCACCATTATCCATTTCATTACTCACTGAGATGGCAAGAACTATGACAACTTATATAGGTCATCGAGATGGCAAATTTTGTTACTTCTTTCATTATTCGCTGAGATGGCAAGCACTATTGTTCTTTGCATTGCTTTCCGAAGGGGCAAGCAACTAAATCTCATATTGCTTGTGTTGAGGTGGGTACATTACTTGTGGTAATGCTCGCCTACCGTACACACCCTATCTTTCACCACGATTGCAAGCACCATGATTCACTACTTCTCCAAGCTGGCAAGCAATATCCTTCTTGCATTAATGTTTGCCAAGTGGTAAACAATTTCATTACATAATACTTGCTTGNCGGAGGAATACCATGGTAACATTCCAGGTACTAGGATTTTACAAATTCAAAACCCCAATTACCAAACAAACAACTATAGAAAAACCATAACTCTAAACAGGCCTATATAAAATTTAAAACAATAAAAACATACCCATTCGAGACGAAACCAAGATGTAACATCCGATCATCTAAAACTTCCTTCCTTTACACGAAGATATAACTTCCTTCCACAAGACAATCAGAATCCTAAATCTTTTCAACACTTCTGCAGATAAACTAAACCACATAAATCTGTTCTAATGATCCTTTTAAGCAAATGAGAAAGCTCCATATGGCTTAACCATTCATATGTGATACCACTACTTCCGAGCCGTGCCAAAAAGTCAGCAGCTTTATTTCCTTCCCGATATATGTGTTCTACACAAAAATTAATTTCTGCTAACATATTAACAATATATTCCCAATAGTCCTCTAGGTACCAAAGAGTGCACTTTCCTTTCTTGATCCAATTCACTTCTATTAGAGAGTCCATTTCAATAATTAGATTTCTCAAACCTAGCCTTTTGCAATGTTTAAGTCCTAACCAAAGGGCCCTTACTTCTGCAAGATTATTGCTACCATATCCATTTGATTCAGAAAACGCAAATACTACCTTCCCAAACTCATTTCTCACTATACCTCATGCACCCAAATTACCAGGATTATTCATGCAATTACCGTCCACATTTAATTTAATCCACTCCCTCTTCAGCTTCTCCCATCTTTCTTTAATTAACACCTCCTTCCTCTTTATCTTAATTGGAACATTCAAAACTTTTAAAACCTTGATGTCCTTTTCTACTAATCGAGAATCCTTGTGAAGTTTAATTCCAGCCCAATGTATCCAATACTTTATCGATCTCCATAGAACGTGAACTTTCTCCTTAATACCTTCCATTCTAGCTCTACACCTCCAATTCTACAGATTCCATGAGATTATCCCAGACATCAACCCAATAAGACTACCAAGTTGTGATGATTTATTTGCTCTCCTAACCCAAGCCTCCACTGTTGCTCTCCAAGACCGATTGGGGAAAAATGGAATACCTTACATGTTTGAGATGAACTTCTAGATGATTTTTGCAATTTTACCACTATATAAAACATGATTGCTATCCTCCAAGGCATCTTCCTCGCAACATTCACACTTGGAAACTAAAGGCACTCCAATTTTCCTTATACGATCGTCCACGCTTAGACCTGAATTTAGTGCCTTCCACATCATCACAAAGCATTTCTTAGGAAGAGCCACATTCCATATCCAATCGGACCATTGGCTTTTAGGGCTACTCACCCGAACCAAGTTCCAAGCACTTCTTGACGTAAAATACCCATCTAGGTTTTCCAACCAAAGTAGTTGATGATCCCCACTTCGACACTTGACTTCATTTACTATGTCTACAGATTTTCCAGCCCCAACTAACTTCTCCAGTATGTCCATATCCCAACTATTATTTTTCATTACTTGATTAACCTTCAAAGCTGAGTCTCCCACTATCGAGTGCTGCCCCATCAAGGGACCAGAAACCAGCCAATTATCCTTTCAAAATGAGACATTCCCCTCACGAATCCTCCATTTAGAATGTTCTAGAACAACTGGAACTTCTTTAGCAACTGATTCCTAGAACCTTGTACCTCTAGCCGAGTTTACTTCCCAACGGATGCACATCGTACATGTACTTTGCACAAAAAAAATTTTTCCATAGTGATTCTGAACGTAACATGTTCCATGCAAACTTAAGATGTTGTGATCTTTGAACATCAACCAAATTTCTTAAACCTATTCCTCCCTCATCCAACTGCTTACATAGTCTTTCCCACTTCACCCATTTTTTCTTTGGACTCCCATTAATAGAACCCCAAAAAAAAGTGCTAAACATTTTATTAATCTGAGTATATACCATTTTCGGAACATGCATTACCGAAATGAGGTGTATCGGCATACTTGAAAGGACTTGTTTTAAGAGAGTCAATCTTGCACCGGCAGAAAGGAGTTTAATTTTCCATCCTTCTATCTTGTTTCGAATCCATTGTATAATGTCCTGGAAATGTACTAATTCAATATTCCAGAAACAATTGGCACCCTAGATATTTAACCAGAAACATCCCTTCGGAAAAATTGGTAAGAGATAAGAGATTCCTCCGTCTGGCATTACTAATCTTCTTTGAGAAAAAAATATGAGATTTGACACTACTTACCTGCTGACCCAACCACAAAGCATAAATGCGTAAGGTTTCTATTATCTCAAGAACAGAAGATTTTCCTCCATTGATGAAGATCACCATATAAAAGCTAGGATATAAGGGGGCTATGTCTGGATGAGAATAACACTTTATTCTATTATCTTCAAATTTTTTTTTAATCATACGGGAAAGAACTTCCTCCACTATAATGAATAGGTACGGTGATAACGGGTCTCCTTGACGGAGACCTCTTCCACCCTTAAAGAACCCCTTTGCAGTGCCGTTCATAACGATAGAATACCAAGGTGAAGTAACGCATTGCATACCAATACAAAGTTTTCTTGTACATAAAAGGATTACATAACAAAGTTTTCTATCCCAAGTTGCTGTGAAAATATTTCTACCCTTTCTAGGGATAAATCCCACTCAGATCCCATTCTTCAAGGGACAAGTCCTTCATGGGAAAACGTAGGTACTCATTCTCTGGTGAAGGCGCATGGATTACTATGGAAGAGGCGGCTAAGGGCAGGTATTACTCCACTATTAGAAGATTGGAAGGAAACCAAGGGTTTACCCACACGTCTTGCCATTGGCTTTTTAATATTCTGGGATAGGTGGCTGCCTAAGAGTATATTCTCATTCCTCTATCTGGTAACTGTATATGGTTATCTATGATGATGGTAACTATTGTTCTTATAAAAAATTTCAATGGTCGTCTTGCTATATAGTTTCATTTAAAGAAAATAATGAAAGGAAGGGTGAGTTCAACTACTCGATAAGTAGATTGAGGTTGTAAATAGGTCCTCGAGAGTGAGGTTTTTCGCTCTGTCATTTGAGAAGAGCTTGGTCTCCTGAGTGAAAGCTTTAGAGCTCAACAAATGGAGGAAGAGATTACTGCATGGTGTGGAACATTGAAGCTTAGTGAGGAGGAACAAGATGCTCTTATCCTCACAAAGGAGGAAGTCTTTGCCTCTCAGGACAGAGGCTGCCATTGCCTTTTTGTCCTTATCCTCAATGAAAGGATAGCCAACCGTGAAGCCTTCAAAACAACAATGGCTAATGTGTGGAAGATAGAAGGATGGCTAACATTCAAGGAACTGGGAACAAACAAATTCCTACTAGAATTTCAGCTACTGGCAAACAAAGATAAGGTGCTTCAGGGAAGGCCTTGGTCTTTTGACCGCTATTTACTTTGTTTCATGGACTTTAAAGGGGAGATATCATCCAAGGAAGTAACCTTCACTTCAGAGCCATTCTGGATACAAGTCTATAATTTTCCATTTGGTATCATGACAGAGAAGATGGGAGAGCAGCTAGGGACAGGCATAGGGAAGGTGCACACCGTAGAGGTGGATGACCAAGGGTGTGGATGGGGGAGTTTCCTCCGCATCAGAGTGGACGTGAACATCTCAAAACCATTGGCTCGTGGCAGAATGGTCAACATGGGGGGAAAAGAAATATGGGCCAGTTTCAAGTATGAGAGACTTGCCAGCTTTTGTTACAAATGCGGCTACCTCCAACACAAGGAGGGTAAATGCTCGATTTTACCACTGCATCTCAGATGCAGGATCAATATGGCCAATGGATGAGGGCACCCTTTGTAGCTCGAAACCACCAGGTGGTTAAGAAGTATGGAGGCTCACCAGCTTCACCACAACAAGAACCAATACACAAGGAGCAGCTAGGAAAAGTTGATGGTGCAGAAAAGATAAGGTCAAAAACAAGTTCCACTAGCTCCACAGAAGCAAAACATACAGATGACTCAATCCATCCCCAGGAATCATATGGCTTCCACCGAGAACCAGGCCAACCATCTAAAAGCAACAAAGGGACTGAGATGAACAATAACAGCAAGATGAACATGGCAGAGGAGCTCCAGGACCTCAGCGACTCAGTTGAGCTACAAGAGATACTACCTACTTTCCCTGTGGAAAAAGTGCAAAAGGTCAGTGTCACAAGCCATACTTTTTGTTTTCCCACGCACAAAGAAAATAGACCAGAAGTAGTCAACAAACCTGACACAACTTTCCATCCACACAAGTCAAACCTTTCTGAGCCTACTCCCCAACCACCCTCACCTCTACCCCCCACAAGCTCTAAGTGGAAAAGGAAAGCCCGAGACCAACCTCTGACACTAACAGATATCACCAATATGACCAACGACCCCCCACCATCTTCCACTGCTAAAAGACCAGCATCTGGCAGGGACACCCGAGCCAGCTGACAAGGCCTAAAGAAAAGGAAGTTGAATCTCCCACCTGCAAGTCTAAACCAGGTTTCTGTGGTGGAGGCTGCTCAGCAGCCCCACCCCTCACAATGAACATTTTAAGTTGGAATTGTTGAGGGCTTGGGAACCCTCGCACAATTCATGAACTGCACCTTATGGTGAAGCTCAAGAACCCTCACTTGGTTTTCCTAATAGAAACCAGGTGCAATAATGTTAAAATGGAGAAAGTCCGGTATAAGTTGGGTTTCGACAACTGTTTTTGTGTCAACAGTAGGGGTAGGAGTGGAGGCCTTGCCATTCTATGGAAATCCTCTATAAAATTTGAGATATTATCCTATACCAACTGGCATATCTCTAGAATTTTTTTCACCCGCAAGCAATATTACTCCTTGGTTAGTAACAGGCTTTTACGGCCATCCCAACACTGCCAAAAGAAGTATCACCTGGCATCTCCTGAAAACACTCGCCCCTGCCTCAAGTGTCCCTTGGTTGTGTGTAGGTGATTTCAATGAGATCATGAGTGTTGATGAAAAAGTTGGAGCTGCCATAAAACCCTATAGACAGATTGTAGACTTCAAGGAAACTCTGGAACAATGTGACCTGCATGACCTTGGCTTTGAAGGGGACAAGTTTACTTGGGCAAACAATCGAGAGGGAGATCAATTCACTAAAGAAAGACTAGACAGAGCACTAGGCAACTCCTCTAGGATTGCTAGTGTCGACTCCCACTCAATTATACACCTTGCAGTAGCAACCTAGGATCACAGACCTATCCTCATCAATATTCACCACAAACAGACCAGGAAATTCACACCTAGACCCTTCAGGTTTGAAGCTTACTAGATCAAGAAAAAAGGCTATGTGGAACTGATAGAAAAATTATTGGGGGGGGGGGCAGACTGAGCAGAGAGGCTATTTGGCTAATACAATGCTTGGCTTGAGAAAATGCAAACAAGGCTTGCAAAGTTGGAGCAGGAACCTGTCAAAAGGTCACGAGGAAGACCTGAAAAACAAAACTGAGCTACTAGATTCACTCAAGGAAGTAAATAAAATGCTAGATGAAGAAAATATCAGATGGCAGTAAAGAGCCAAGCAAAAATGGCTGCAAGAAGGGGACAGGAACACGGCTTACTTCCACAAGTGTGCTAACCAGAGGAGACAACAAAACACAATTAGTAAGCTTAGTAATGAGTTTAATCAAGAGTTCACCAAGCAGGAGGAAATTAGCCAGCTCTTCCAACATTTCTTCAAAGACCTCTTCACTTCTTCTAAACCCACGGGCATTGAAGATTGTATTGCCTTCTTGCCAAGGAAGATTACACAAGAAATGGATTTAATCCTCTCTAGATCCTTCACGGAAGCTGAGATTCAAGAGGCAGTGTTTGGAATGAACCCGCTGGGATCTCCAGGGCCAGATGGCTTCCCTGCAATATTCTTTCAAGAACATTGGTCAACAGTTGGTAAGGGGTCACCAAAGCAGCCCTTGAGGTCCTAAATGAAGGCAAGTGGTCGAATGATCTGAATGAAACATATATCGCCCTTATTCCCAAGAAATCTAGCCCTGTGTTGGTAATGGATTTCAAGCCCATCAGCCTATGTAACGTCCTTTACAAAGTCATTGCAAAGACCTTGGCCAATAGGTTGAAAACAATACTTCCTAACCTGATTTCTCCAACTCAGACTGCATTTGTGCCTGGAAGGATGATTACAGATAACATCATAGCAGCTTTGGAATCACTCCATACAATGAAAACTCGACTCAAATGGAGGGATGGTTACATGGCTCTCAAGCTCGACATGAGCAAGGCCTATGATCGGATAGAATGGCATTTCCTCAAAGCAGTCTTGGAAAAACTTGGTTTCAACCAAAGATGGGTGGAATTGCTCATGAAATGTGTAGGGACAGTATCCTATTCTATTCTACTTAATGGAGTCCCTCAAACCAGTTTCAAGCCATCTCGTGGCCTCAGGCAAGGGGATCCACTCTCCCCCTACCTTTTCATCATGTGCTCAGAGGTCCTCAGCTGTATGCTTAACAAAGCTGAGAAGGATGGCTTCATTTCAGGGCTGCCAATCAGAAGATCAAAGCTTTCAATTAACCACTTATTTTTTGCAGATGATAGCCTTCTGTTATGTAAGTCCAATTCTATAGAATGGAGTCGACTCTATTATCTGTTGGAAGCCTGTGAATCTGGCTCGGGCCAAAGATTAAACAAGGAAAAAACATCCATTTATTTCAGCAAGAATACTAGAGAAGAAACCAAGAACATCATCACTAGTATAGCGGGAATCAGAGGCACTAATTCTTATGAGAAATACTTGGGCCTTCCTGCTCTTATTGGGAGATCTCGGGCCAACTAATTTAGAAGCATCCTCAACAAGGCACAAGGAAGGATCAAGAATTGGAAAAACAAATTCCTTTCATAAGCAAGCAAAGAGGTCCTCATTAAAGCCATCATTCAAGCTATTCCAACATATTGTATGGGAATCTTCAAACTCCCAAGGCAATTGCTGCTAGAACTCAACAAAATTGTAAGGCAATTCTGGCGGAGACAGCAACTAGATAGCAAGAAAATTCACTGGGTAAAATGGCAATAAATGAAAAGGGCTAAAAGCCACGGTGGACTAGGACTAAGAGATTTTGGCAATTTCAACCTAGCTCTTCTAGCAAAACAGGGTTGGAGGGTAGTATCTAACCCCCTCTCCCTAGCTGCACAAGTGCTCAAAGAGAAGTATTTTCACTCCTCTACGTTCCTCACTGCCAAACCAGGACACAATTCCTCATACCTATGGCAAAGCTTCCTTACTGCTAGACCCCTACTCAAAGAGGGACTTATGTGGAGAATAGGAGATGGAGAATCCACCAAAATCTGGAATGACAAGTGGCTGCCAAGAAAGTCCATCAAAAAACCCCTGCACTCCCTCAGGTTCCTACCAAGAGATACCAAAGTCTCATCCCTGATGGATAACACGAAAAACACTTGGAATTATGAACTCATCACAGCCTTGTTCTCCCATGAGGATGCCATGATAATAAAAGCCATACCTCTGAATGCTCACCCCCGCCCTGATAAGTTAATTTGGAGCTGCACTCCAACCAGGTCCTTCAATGTCAAATCCGCCTACCACCTCATCACTGAAATGGAGAAGGACAAACTGGCTCAAACTTCAAATCCAATCAACCCTAAACCGCCATGGACCAAAATATGGAATCTTACCATACCAAACACTGCAAAAACTTTCTTCTGGAGAGCTTGTCTCAACGGCCTTCCCACCCGGGTCAAGCTACAGAAAAAAACAAATTGTTGAGGACTCCAGCTGCCCCATTTGCCTCTGTCATGCTGAGACGATAGAACATATAACTTGGGAGTGCCCCTCGGCTCGTGATGTGTGGGCTCAATGTGCCATGAAGTTGCAGAAAGCAAGCCCCATATTCCTGCGTTTTGCAGACTTAATGGAAAAAATGCTAGAGAAACTAGAGTTAGAGGAGCTGGTTTCTTTTGCCATCACAGCATGGCTCATCTGGAAAAGGAGGAACAGTACGGTCTTTAAAGGGGTTTTCACCCACCCAACGAGCATCATCCAGCAAGCCAAGCACATGGAGGAAGAACTATACCAGATTACTCAACACAAAAAGACTAAGCCGCCGCATCGACCATAGTCAAGCCAATGGGAAGCTCCACCCCTTGGACAATACAAGCTGAACTGGGATGCAGCTTTGGACATCAACACATGTAGGGTGGGAGTGGGAGCGGTAATCAGGAATGAGCAGGGTCAAGTACTTGGTACAGTAAGGATGCAACAAGCTATGCTCCCCGATCCATTCACAGTAGAAGCCTTTGCAGCTCTACAGGCAGCTAGTTTCTGCAAGACAGGCGGCTATCACGACATCATCATCGAAGGGGATTCTCTATTAGTTGTCAATGGTCTCAACTCACCATCCATCACTATCTCTTATGCAGGTCAGCTTATAGAAGATACCAAGAACCTCCTCAACTCCTTCACTAGGTGGATAGCCATGCATACCCCTAGAGCAAAGAACTCTGTTGCCCATGCACTAAGCAGAGATGCCCTTAGCATCAGTGGTTATACCACTACTTTTGTTACAATTTCTACGTGTATCCAGACCTTGATATGATAAATTAAACCAATTTGATTCAAAAAAAAAAAAAAAAAAAGCTACTCGATAAGTGAAATCAATGTCGGTCACGTGAACAAATAAGCAAATTATCTTGAACATTTTATAATGAGCTATCAGTAAGCAACAACGGACAAATATGTAGGTAATTTAATCCAAATGAAGTATTACCAAATAATCTAACATTTATCAACAAGCACATTCTTTTATCTTTATCTTGTCTTATCCCAAGTTTACACACTTTATGATTGTTCACTGTTCACTATATCCTATAACCTGCACACATGGTTTCCTACCCAAGTGGGTTGTGTGCTTTACTCCCCTTCACTCATAAGGTTTTCCTCACACAGGACTCAGGCTACGACATATTTAACATTTTATATCAATTTAGAATCAGTGACAGCCACAAAATCGTCAATAAAGATATTATTTCATGACAATTCTGTTTAACTGTCACTAAAGTTAGAATATTATTTGAAAAACATTCACGCATATAAAAATTACATTTGAACTACACATAACTGCATTTTCGTTTTAGAATTCAATACGTCCAAATGTATCTCATTAAACATTTAGAAAGTGTATATATATACGTTTAAACAATGTTGGAATATATTCGACTTTTAATGGATGTACGTGTGAATGTAATTTTTTATAATTATATTTATATTTTTTGTTAAATTAGATTCGAACGTAACATGACATGCCAAAGAATCTACTCTATCGTATGCACATATTTTCTTCTTGTGCACAATATGCACTAAAGCGAGAGTGTATGTGCTTAACGTTCAAACTTATGATCTTGATTTGAGATTTTTAAATTTAAACATCCAAACATGTTATAAGACCAAAACAAGGAACATACAAGTGGAAGGAAATTAAATATTTTGAATCTATAGAAGGAAAAAATATATAAACATAAATATATAACTGATATTGTCCATTACATTAAAGAGCAAAACATAATTTTAAGGCATAAAAGTATATATACAAAAGCCCAAAATTAGGATGCACAAGCTAGTAGTTGTTATTAGTAAAGTCATGGAACTCATATGCCAACATATGAACCTTATCATTTAGGATCTCTAAATGATGACCAAGTGAGGATATCTTATCAATTAATGATCCAAAGAGAGGATCGATATGTGCATCGCAGCGTCCATCAATTGTGTTGTAATCTCTGACATCATTGCATTGACCCAAGCAGGCATAAGTCCCTATAGTGCCAGATCAACCCTCCTGCCTAGTCCGACAATGGGTATCAACACTAGCCTCAGTCTAAGTTGATGGTACAAGAGCTGATGTAGGCCCAACCTCATGCCGAGCACAAGTTACAGCACTTAGCCTGCAGTTTTGACTCCATAATCTACCCTCATGGAAATGCATGAAAGTGCAAAACTTTCTACTAACTTTGCTTATTCCTAACCCAAGATCACTTGACAATGATATTAATGTGTTGATGCAACTTCTAATTAAAGAGCTATGGGAATATGGTGTTCAAGTGTTTAATGCATCGACTTCAACATCTTTTCAATAGCATGTTGCAATATTATGGATGATTAATGATGTTTTAGCTTATGGCAATTTCTGAGGTTGGAGTACCAAAAGCAAGTTGACGTGTCCCACTTGTAAAAAGGAAAATGCAAGTGAGTCAATAGCGTATTCATAGAAGTTGTGTTTAATGGGTCATTGACGGTATTTGTGGAAAAGTCATTAATGGCGATTGCACAGTAATGATTGCGATGGGAGAGTAAAGGTTAGAAATTTGCCAATTAATTTGTGTGGGGATGAGATAGTGGCACAGTTAATGAAACTTGGAGAAAGAACAAGAGAAAATGTAGAGCAACAAAGTTGAGTTGAACAAAGCAAAGTATTTTTCTTAACTCCCATTCTAGTCATCATGTAATTTGCGAGAAAGTTTTGATGTTATACACATTGAGAAAAACATTTGCTATAATATATTAGGGATGTTGATGAGCATTAATAAAAAGATAAAAGACATAGTGAAGATGTGAGAATTAATGCTAAACCGAGGGAAGGAATCCCCGTACGTGAGCGAAATGTTGACGATAAGAAGGCAGCCTAGAGAGTAACATGTAGCCCGAGTAGAAATAAGGTGAGCAACACATTGTAGAAAGCCTAGCAGATGTCGGACAACACAGGGCAATGAAGGAAGGTTTTCCTTACACCAGGCAAGGAAGGGACGTGCTGACCATATAAAAGGCAAGCAACGAGCAATGATAACCCCCAGTGCAAAGCAGAGAGCACTTCGAGGTAACCAGAAGGAACCCAAAGGGTAGTAGGTGCCATACCTATGTTCCATGCTCCATCAGAAACATCACACTAAGAACACACTTGGGAAAGGAGGAATACAAACCTGCAGGCCATATTGTTTGGCCTCAGAAGTAAGGATTAAAGCAATGTTGAAGACTCACACGAGGAGAAGGACTGCGGGTTTGGTACCAAGGAAAGTTTTAGACACATGCACGCCTTGTCCCATCAATCACTCAGTCACTATCATTCTTCAAGTTCAAGGCACACATGGATGACCAAGATTAAAGATCTCTCATTCAAGCAAGATAGAGGTTAGAGAAACATTAGAACCGTAATTGACAGTCCTTCTGTATATAAAACTTTGGACAAAAGACAACATCTTGATTTTGAGATCTTAAAGTATTTATTTCTTATGCTATTTGAAGACTTTGAGAAGGCCAGGAGCTTAGAGTTTTCATCAACGAGGAGACCGACGATTTTTAACATAACCATTAGCATTTAGTTGTTGTCTAGGTAGGGTTACTCCAACGACGATACTAGAAATGTCAGGTAAATATTTATGGGTATGTTTAAGATTTGCATATTCTGCTTCTCATCTCTTTTCTCATGAAACTGAATACTTTTTCCCCGTAGTTTGATGATATGATTTCAAGATGATGTGATTTTGAAGAGATGTGCTATCAATGTTCTCTATACTCATGAGATTGGCTTGAGGATTTCCGATTCCATTCCTAGGCAATACATTAACATGAGTTTCATACATGGAGGGTTCCTCATGATGATCGGGATGGAGCATTTCCATATCACTTCACATGATAATGTGGTTACAAAGAGTCCCCATGTTGATCAGGTGGAACATTCTTTGTAATGTTTTGGTGGATGTGTTCCACGCATTGGCCGGGAAGAAATTCCTCGTGTCAAATGAGTGGAGTTCTTGCCCATATTGTTTTGGTGGAGGTGTTTCACATGTTGACTAGGTAGAGAGATTCCCCACGTTGGATGGGTCTATGATTCCCCGTGCTTGAAAAAAAAATCGTGATGCTTTCCTGAACGTATGTGATTTGACCAGAGGTGATTCATCGCCATACTTAAGAATATGTATATAATTTGATCAAAGGGTGATTCCTCGCCATACTTATGAATATATCGATTAGATAAGAGGGTGATTGCTCACCATGCTCATGAATATTTGTGTCTTACATAAAGGATAATTCCTTGCTATGACTAATATAAATTTATTCTTGGCTTTATTTACATGAACTTGTGGATACATATTCATAGCAATTGTCTCTCATTGTTAGTTCTATTATGCGTTTTAACTTATTGAGGTTTCATTGAAATCTCACCTTGTTAGTCCCACTACGGTTTCGCTACTCGGAACTATAGACTTTGCTGCAAATGCAGCCCAGAAGCGTTATCCCGAGGAAGAAAGACCTAACCAGCCAGAGGAATAGTCACGAGGGCCTATCTCTATTTTGCTTTAGAATTTCTGAAATTTTAAGATGTTTATTGTAGTTCGGTGATGAACAATTTATGGCTCTTTGTATTTTGATGTGAATGAGGAACTTATGATGGTATGTAATTTTGTTTGGGATGAAGGAATAGTGACATATGGATATTATTTTTATTAATAAAGGTGCATTTGACATTTCTCTGGTACTACTAGATTGGTCTCTGACTAATCCCCTTTACTTATTTCGTTGTGACTTTTATTACACACCTATACTTGGCATATGGGGGCACACAAGGTTCACACCATTGTAAAGGATATAGTTGACCCACTCCCATCCTGGGCACCGCAATTCCTCTATGGAGAGCTACCGGGGGATCGAGAGTGCCACAAAAGACAAGGAAAGATCTCGAGAGAATGAGAACTAAACGTGACCTGCATCTACATGTGGAAGGAAATAGAGTTGTTATGTCACATGCATGTTTTACGATGATAAGGGATGAGATGATGCAGTTTTGCAAATGGCTGCAAGGTGTGAAGTTGCCCAATAGATATGCTTTGCATGTTGCTAGATGTGTGAACACTTACAAGTGGAAAATAAGTGGGATGAAAAGTCATCTAATGTTTGTGTAGCATTAACTAAATTATGATGTTCTTCAAAGATTTCTTGTGCTCATGAGTATTATCCTTGTATGTGCTGAGGAGGATTGAAGAGGGTATTGCAATGTCACTATGTAAATTTGAGCATATCTTCACACTTGATTACATTAATATAATGGTTCACTTGGTAGTGCATTTACCTTGAGAGGCCATGCCAGGTGGACCAATGTAGTTTCACTGGATGTATTAGGTTGAGAGATTTTGGGTAGGCTAAAGTCCGTAGTTGGGACTAAAGCCTGAGTTGAAGGGTCAATAGCCTAGCCTTATACAAACTATGAATGGTTGACATTTTGCTCGTTATATTTCCATGGGGTTGAGACATGTTTCAATCGACAAGAGTGGAATGCTGATTTCGATGCTGACCACTCCACTCATGAGGTATGTATATTCTCCCAAAATGTACAACCATTGGTGCACAATCGATTTATGACTTAATTGGTGGAGAATTTTATAAAGCTCGATAGTACGCGTTGAATAATTGTTGTGGGATTGATGAGTATCTCAAGCATGTACTCTTGTAGCTTAAAACTTAATTCGAATGTTCAGCTAACTCAGTCAAAAGGCATATTCATTCTATGCTTTTATTTCACTTAGTGAGCATATGGAGGAACTTAGACAATAACTTATAGAGAATGTAGAGGCTAAGCATGAAGAAGAATTTTCAAAATGGTTTGAACAACTACGTATGCGTTTAATATATCAATTAAATTCATGTCAATTATTAATTCTTTTACTTTAAATTAAAAACACTAATGTTTTGTCTTTCATATATTAGATTTCGCAACTACGTGACCATAATCTAGAATTTTTGAGTTGTATGCATTGGCATGTGATCTGTCAAAAAGAACCATTCGATACACTCATTGCATGGTTCAGGGTTATAGATCTCATACCACAGAGCTTGAACATAATTGAAACGCTCAAAGCTGTGGTGTATTGGTCCAGGGTTAGTCATGCGACGGAGAATATTAACAATTATGGTGTCATACGTGACATTATTGGATTAAGATACCTTAGCGAAAATGTAACATATTTATTTAAATGTGATTGGTGGAATCTAAGCAGTGGTAGGTTATCAATATATAGAGAGAGCCACTTCACAAGTGTCAACACTACATGTAAGTGGTATGAAGATGATCCATTTGTATTCGCTTGCCAAGCAACCCAAATGTATTTGCAAAGCCCAGGTCTGTGGCCCAGACCAGTAGAAGCCCAGCCCTTGAAGACCCCAAAACGATGCCGCTTTCAGGTATGACCTAACCCTCCTTTCAGTTTCTTTTCCCTTCCCCGCTCTCTACCTTCCCATGTCTCCACGGCTAAATAGCATTATGTCCCTCTAGATTTATTCCTCTTAAACTGACCTCCCCCTCACGTTCTCTCTCTCTCTCTCTCACTCTTGTGATTTTAGTGTGATTTAGTGCTGCGATTTTTGGGTGAAATTTCAGATTTGGGTCACCAAGGCTTCCCACTCTGGTAAGCATCTCTCTCTCTCTCTCTCTCTCTCTCTCTCTTTCACTCTTTCTCTCTCCCTCTCTAAGGCCCACATTTCTCAAGCACTTAGTGTAACACCCTGCTCCTTCCTTCTTTTCTTCTAATGTAAGCAATTACGTCAAATGCGATAGCCTGTCCGCTCCTCCTCTCTAGTGTCTAAGAGCCCCGTTATGCGTGCCGCGTGTTTTCAAAGATACTACGTGATTTCTAAAGCTAGTTTTGTGTTTTAAAGTTATGTGTATTTTAAATGGAATATTCTCATCGTTATTTATCTAAGTAATATTTTAAATAACTAAATTATAATATCTTTGAAGAGTTCCAAATATATTGTAATTGTGAGAATCATTTTATATAAATGATAAATGATTCCAGTTATTTAAAATATTATGTGATCTAAATAATGATGGAATCTTTAATTAATTTAATAGTTTTATTCCTTTAAATATTTTAAGTAAGACTTCATCATTTTATAAATTGTGAAGGAATGTTATTTTAAAGAACATTTTATCTTTATTCCTCTCAGTGCTTTTAATTAAATAAATGTTTACACATTTTCAAATCAGTATTTAAGGGTCATCGTAGACCATTTTATAGACCCCGAGACGATGGGTTTTAGTATAAAACTCCAGCCCACTCTCTTTCTCTCTCACTTTTCCTTCCTCTCTCTCTCTCCTCCCTCTCCTTCTGCGTACTACGTACACTGCCTCCCACCCATGGCCGAATGGTTCCAGCTCTAGCCCGACGCCGCCGTGTGCCGGTGAGTCTCACCTCCACCACCACAGACCTCCTGTCCCTCTGGCGAGCTCACCCGTACCGGCCTTGCTCCCCCATGCTCTCTCATCCTCCTCCTTCAGTAGTGCAAGCCCGAATGGGCTTGGAGTCTACAGAGCCGCCGTACGCCTTTCTTCGGCACCACCACTCCCACGGCAGCCTTCCCTACCACCAACCGGCCCCCTCCAGAGAGCTCAGCTCCTCCCATGCAACCACCTCCTCCCCATGGACCACTGTGCCGACCACCACTAAGCCTCCACGGCTCCACCAGCAGTTTCCCTTAGTCTAGTCCAAGCCCAAACCACCACTTTATGTGGTGGGTAATCACTGCACGTGATGGACAGTCACTACGCGTGACTGACCGCCACTGTTCACAGCGAGATCCGCCGCGATACGCTCCTTGCCATCATCATCAAGGGCACCTTAGGCCCTTCCAAGACCACACCTAGCTATCCAAACGCCTAAACAGCCACTGTACGTGGTGTAGCCACCCCATACGTTCCTTTTGACGTTATCACTGTGACGGCTAGCGAACGACGTACAGGTTATCCCGTCGATGGTATAATTCTCTATCCCTCGCTATTTATATTAGATGCTAACTAGTTGACTAGGTTGTGGACTGTGCTGCTAGTATTATAGGGATTGCTGTGTAGTGGTGATGTGACGTGCTATGGTGAAGTGTTGGGTGTAGTTGGGAAGTGTGCTGTGTAGTGTTGTGGACTATGCTGTGAAGTGTGGTGGTGGTAGTGTATATGCAGTAGTAGTAGCGTGGCCTAGTGCCGTGAATGGAGTACACGTGGAGTGTACTCTGTGCAGTGAAACGACGCACTGTATGGCATGTATGCCATAGCGGTGACGTGGTGTAGTGCCCTGAATAGAGAATGCAAGGAGTGTACTCCATGTGAAAAGACGATACACCGTATGACGTGTATGCCATAGCGGTGACGTGGCGTAGTACCGTGAATGGAGTACATGTGGAGTGTACTCCATTGTAGTGGAGTGATACATCAAATGGTGTGTGTCATAATGGTGATGTGGCGTAGTGCTGTGAAGGGAGTACATGTGGACTGTACTCTATGTGGTAGAGCAACGTACCATATGGTGTGTGTGCCATAGTGGTGATCTGGCGTAGTCCTGTGAAGGGAGTACACGTGGAATGTGCTCCATGTGGTAGAGCGACGCACCATATGGCGTGTGTGCCCTAGTGGTGATGTGACATAGTCCTGTGAAGGGAGTACATGAGGAGTGTACTCCATGAGGTGCAGCGATACACCGTATGGCTTGTTGTGAAGATAATGGCGATTGCGTAGTTGATGGGCGAAGAGCTTGATGTATGGTGTTAGGAACTGTGGAACAATATCCCGTAATAGTTGTGAGATATGGCCTGTAGTCCAAGGCGACGGGTATCGCCATGTGATTGGCTTATAGCCAGAAATAAGTGCGGAGTGGCTGGAAAGTGTCAGAGTAGTGCAGCGAAATCATGACTGGGCAACGTCACTAAGTGACGTGGTCGATTAAGAGGTCGTGCTTGCAATGGGCGAAGAGTTAGCGTAAGAGTGATGTAGTGGGAATGTGACGAGGTGTTACGATGTGACAGGACTACGTGAGGAACCGTACTCGTGATAAGTTGGAAGTTGACGTATAGGTGACGTAGCAGAATGTCAGAGGACATGACAAGGTCACGGTGTAGCTTGGGAATGGTCTCAAGCTATATGGCTTGACATAAGGTGTTGTGGTATGTGCTGTATTAGTGATATGGCTGTAGTCTAAGGCGATAAGCATGATTGGGCAACGTCATTAAGTGATGTGGCCAAATAGAAGTCATGCGATGATGGGTTAAGATGTATGTGAGGTGACGTAAGGTGTGTTCATGAACAGAGTCCCATCATGCTAAGTGTTGGGATGAACTGTCATGAGGCACGACTAGCACGAAGGATCGTGCTAGCTGGGTTATGAGAAGGTTGGTAACGGAGTATGGCATTTGCCATACGAATCTGTGACCAATGTATTAAATGATGGTCTTAAAGGATAAAGGGGTAAGGTACATGTGTGTTCTGGCTAGACACACGTGCAGTATGGATTCACTATATGTAATGGGTAATCTTTCCTAAGAATGGTTACACGATGCTTAAGCATCAGAGTGGCTTGGAGTCGTGTGGCATAAATGGATGATCATGAGAAGTAGAGTGAGCTAAGATACATGAGGCTAATAGTGAAGGTACTGTCTAAGAATGGGAAGCGTGACTTAGTCAATCTAAGTCATGCGTCGGAATGTGGTTAATAAGAAGAACGGGATAAAGGTCCTAGTGTCTTAATCCTAAGGTGAATCTTAGCGATTAAGCACTCAAAGTAGAACATCAAGGTTGAAGGAAGTAGAGACCGTAATAGGTCTCCAAGGGTTTTATCATAGTAAGGAACATGAAAGAGTACAGGATAAAAGGAGAGTGTTCTAAGTAAAGCATAGCTCTATTTCTAGTTTAGTTGCTTATGCACTAGATAGAAAATAACGTTAAAGTTATATATGCATATAGGTTGCCATCTGACACGCGCATGAATGGACTGCATGGTATGAAAGTAGCATGGAGTCCAGGTAAGTGTTATGTTCATGCTCTTCTAGAGTTTTCTAAAGTACGAGAAAAAAAAAAAGAGAAACGCTTTTAAAGAAAGCATGCTAAGTATTGAAAGGTATACGTATGTACGGCCCCTCTTCGACAGCCCCTTTTTACGCACCCAAAAGTATTAATTGTACACATGTGAATGGATGACTATACATTGTATCTATTGTATGTATTTTCTAAAGAAAAGAAAGGAAGCTTCGAGGTCCGTGCCTTGAGCTTCAAACCGATGCTTTAAGTGACGTGAATAAAATGTTTTAGTCCCTAAAAACTGATGTTAAAACGTCCCTACGAACTGATGCTTTAAATGATGCCATGAAAGATGATGTTTAAGCCCATGCTTTTAAACGACGTTTTCCATGAAAAGATATGTTTTCTCATGAAAAAGATGTTTTTCTCATGAAAGCATGAAATGAAAAGAAAAGAAAAGAATGAATGCTCATACCCATGCAAACAAATGAATGAAAGCCTTAGCTCTTTAGAGCTGACATAAATGAATGAATGAATTAATGGCATGTGGCATAAATGAATGTATGAAACTACGCAACGGCCATATGAATGAATGAAATAGGTACCCAATGAATGAATGTGTAGATTGTAATGCCGAGCAGTAGTATCTAGTAGTGCACCCAGTGCTGCACCCTAACGGAAAGAGATTCCAACCCTTGCCCATGGGTGAATCCATTGGCCCAAAAGGCCGCTAACCCCAGCATGCGGGGCGTAACAACGTGCACTGGCCTATGAAAGTGAAAGAAAAGTAATGTATCAATGCATTGCATTCTTCAAGAAATGAAGCTAATGACGGGGGAATGTTTTAAAGAAAAGAAAAGCATGTTTAAAGATGAAAGCCCCTGTCCACTGATGTTTGCAAATGAAAGCATGTATGCATGTACATATAGTATGTATGGAATGATGAATGCATGAATGAAAACCTATGTTGCTATATTTTAACGGAATGAAGTAATGCTTACTGAGTATTCGACTCATTTTAGTTTTATGTGTGCCCCTCCCCCCACAGGAAGCTAAATGGGCAGTACGCCTAAGTGGGACATAGCCAAAGGGAAAGAGCACGGAGGTCTAGGCATGAAGGTTTTAAATGTACGAAATGCCTTTTTATTTTAAAGATTTATATTTTTCACTCTAGACCTCTTTTATTATAAAGGCACATTTTATTTTATAACATAGAGTCTTGCACCCTGGGAAGGACTGTAAAAGGTTTTAAATCGGACGGTAATTCCTGTCATATTTTCTAAAATATTTTGCAAAAAGGTCCACCCCAAGAACGGGCGTTACACTTGGTGCTGCGATTGTTGGGTATTTTCAGACTTGTATTGCCTAGAATCCTCACGCCGAGCATTTCTATACCCAAGGTACATCGCCGCTACCAACACCACCTTCTATCTTCTCGTTACAGTAAGCATATTAAGTCCTATCAGTCTAAATTTTCAGATCCCTCTCTCACTCTTATACTCAATTTTTCAATCAGGTTTATTGCTTGATTCTCATGTGGGCTGTAGCTGATTCATCTTAGCCGCCAAAGCAGTAAATTCTCTTTTCCACATAGGTAAGTTCTACCACACAACTTGGGTTACCTTGTCATACATAGAACCTAGATGTAAATTTTGATTAACGCCACTACATTGTATCGTAGGGCATTGAAATTAACCTAAGACAACGTCCTCTAGTCATCAATTTTCATTGGTTTCAATGCACGAAAACTTGTTCAGGTAATTAGAGCTTTAGTAACATCTTTGTATTATTATTCACGTGATTTGTATATTGGTACCATTGGAGGATTTTTTTGATGTTGTAGAGGTTTGGGTCATACACTGGCTGTTAGAGGTGACATTAGATTGTTTTGAATTTATGTTATGTTGTAGGGTTGACGTATGGCCTGCTACGGGTTTAAGTGTGGACTGTTTCATATTTTTATGCGGCTCTGTTTTAATTGCTTTTGGAATTTATAATTTTTTGTTTAGGTGGATAGAAATGATTATTTAAACTATTTTCATGTGACCGTTCTGAGTGGTGATGCTTGGCTTGAAGAGCTATTATGCTTACTATATAGGTTGGCGTAAGTAGCTATTTCGGCTATGTTTGTTGTTACAAATGGAGTTATTTGGTTGGTCGTGAGGGGTGACAAATTAATTACTAAAATATTAGCTTGTGTTAAATATTGTAGAGTCGAATAGTTGCTAGATGACTTAGTAGTGGCTGTTTGGGTTGTTCGTGACATGTAAGGAGTTATTATTGTAGTGCTATGTATTGGTTTTGAAGTGCTTGATAAGTCATTTTGTGATATGTTAAATGAATCGATACATTGGGAGTAAGGGTGAACTTTGTTGAATGTTGGATATGGCGAGTGTTGGACTGAATACGTATAAGTGTCGGAAGTTGTGTAAAAGGTTTTGAGTTGAATTAAATGGCTGCATGGGTTGCTTTATGACTGATTTTGGGTTAGTTTTGTTGGGCTGGGTATCTTAACTATTGAGAGGCTTATCTTCTTTTATTTCTTAAAGATTGTAAATTTTGGTTAATTAAGTTTATGTACCAGTTTGGTCGTTAAGTTGTGTACAAAAAATCTTAATTTAGGTTATCGTGATGTGGCTAGATTATAGTTTCTGAGTGTAGATGATACACTGCAAGAGTCAAGTAAGCGGGGTTTCTATGCTATATTTGCATAAAAAGGAAAAACAAACTAAAGATGGTTTGTAAAATATTAATGTTATGTTGTAAAAGAAAATGTGAAAACAGCCTTAGTTGTGTGTTCTGCATTCACTCATGAAATCTGTATAAAAGAGAAAAAAAAATATTTTTTGACATGAATAATGTAGACATGAGCAATATTTAACATGTTTTTGAAATGTGCAAAAGAGCAAATATGAAATCTCAAAATTTTTGTACATGTTATACGAAGATGTTTTGGATCTATTTTTGGTCATATGAAAATGATATGAACATGTGCAACACTTTGAGTGATATGATATGCATCTAAAAAACCTTTGGCATAACTTTTTGTTTGTATTCTAATTCTAATTCTGGTTCTTATGTGATACTTCTGATTCTGTGATATGGTTGGTACCAACACTAGATATGGAAAAGGAAAAGTTTGGAAACAAAGTGGTGTTTTTCTGGTGTTCTTTTTTGTGTGCACACTCGAGACTTCGAGGATGAATAAGGAAAAGTTTCACAATATGATACTACCTGGTTTCGCCATCGGGGATAGGATAACCTTACCACAGGGATTAAACTTGCTATATGATATGATATAGTGATATGATATGATATGATGCGATATGATATGATAAAAAGAAGATGTTCAGTTTTGTTATGCCAAAGCGCCTTTTTTTTTTTTTTTTTAAATATGAACAATTGGTTTTTTGAAATATAAACATCTTTCCCTCATTTGTTTTCGCAAATGAGATAAGATGAGTTAAGATAAAAGTTAAAAGTTGAATTAAATATTGTTAGAATATATTTTTTAATATTATTTTTATCTTAAAATTTGAAAAAATTGAATTATTTATTTTATTTTGTGTAGAAATTTGATATAAGTTATAATGATTAGATAAGATGAGATGAGTTGAGTTGAGAAGTTTTGTGAAAACAAACGAATGTCGCTCTTAAATTTTGTTAATATGTTTTGAGATCTGCATATGAAAACATATTTTTTTGTTTTTTTGAAATAAAACCTCCTCTTTCATTCAAATATTATTGTCTACAATGGAAATATCTCTCTGTAAACAATCTGAGATACAAACTGGTATATCTTCTATCCAAATCTTTTCTATCCCTATGTGTAATGCTTCTTTAGCAAGAGTGTGCGCTACTGTATTTGTGTTTCTATTCGTATACTTCACTGTCCAGTTAGGCCACTCCTTTAATTGAACCTTCAAGTCTTCAATGATGCTGCCAAAATAAGATAAGTCTACAATTTGACCATTCACTGCATTAACAACAACCTGAGCATCTCCTTTTAGTATCACTTTGTTAAAACTTAGATCCTTGCATAAATCCATAGCTTTCCTTAGTGCCAAGCCCTCAGCTATAGCAGGTTGTTCCACATAACTTTTCGAATCACAACAAGCTACCATCACCTCCCCCCTATCATTCCAGATTATCACCCCTAAACGCACCCTCTATGACTTCACATCTAAAGCTACATCCCAATTGGCCTTAACACAATCCACACTAGGTGATTTCCATCTCTGATCCAACGCTCCTCTATTGCTTCTGTTTTCTGTCATCTTCATATTTGCTCTTTGATACTCTTCCAAACTGTCTCTCGCTGCTCTAATCACATTGTTATGACTTAGTGCTTTTATCCCTAGCAAGATCATAACTGATAATGTAATGGTAGCTTATAAGGTTTTAGACTCGATGAAGGGGAGAAAGAAGGGTAAAGAAGGCAGTATGGCTATCAAGTTGGATATGTACAAGGCCTATGATAGGATAGAGTGGCCTTATGAGGGTGCTATATTGAAAAGGCTTGGGTTTTGTGATGAGTGGGCAGATTTAAGCATGAAGTGTATTAGCTCAGTTTCTTTCTCTGTGTTAATCAATGGAAAACCAGGAGCTGTATTACTTCCCTCAATGGGTCTTTGAAAAAGGGATCATCTATCCCCTTATCTATTCATTTTGCATGCAGAGGGTTTGAGCTCCTTATTCAATAATTCAGATCTTATAGGGAATGCAAAAGGAATTTCAGTAGTGAGAAGAAGTTTAAGAGTAAATCATCTGCTCTTTGCAGATGATTGTATCTTATTTGGAAGAGCTTGTGTGGAAGAATGGAGGAAGATGCAAGATTTATTGCTCAAGTATGAAAAGGCCTTAGGTCAATTCCTGAATAAGGATAAGACAACAGTGTTTTTCAGTTCGAATACTCTTCTGGAAGACAGAAGGAAGATTCTAATGGAAGGTGGTGCTCTTGTGCAAGGTAGCTATGATAAGTACTTGGGTCTACCTACTATGGTAGGTAAATCAAAGTATAATACTTTTAGAAGCTTAAAAGAAAGAGTTTGGCATAAGATAAACAATTGGAAGAACTTCTTTCTTTCGGGGGTGTGAAAGGAAGTAATGATCAAAGTTGTTCTACAAGCAATTCCCTCTTACAATATGAGTGTTTTCAAGTTGCCAAAAAGGCTATGCAAAGAAATCAATGTAATGCTTTCCAAGTTTTGGTGGAAAAATCAGAAGAATTCATGTGGTATCTTGTGGAGAAGTTGGGAGAGAATGAGTCAGTCAAAAGGGTGTGGAGGTTTGGGATTTAGAGATCTAGCCAGTTTTAACACAGCATTACTGGCCAAGCAAGCATGGAGAATCCTTCATAACCCCTCTTCTATGGCTGCTACTGTCTTTAAAGAAAAATACTTGAGAAGCACATCTCTGCTGGAAGCAAAATTGGGCAAAGCTCCATCTCAGATATGGAGAAGTATATGGAGTTATCTTGGCTTGCTTAAGGAGGGACTAAGATGGAGGGTGGGTGATGGGCAAAAGATTAATATTTGGGGTCAAAGGTGGCTAACAACACTATCTTCATTCAGTGTTCAAACTCCTAATCCTTCTCTGAACACCTGTATTAAGGTTAATTATCTAACACTTGAGGAGAGGAAGGAATGGAATGAAGGTCTTTTTTCATTTATCTCACTTGTCACCCAAGGTACTACATGTTGTAGACACTCCTCCATAGTAGCTGTGTTTGGATTTGAGGTAGTGAACAACCTTTCAAAATAAGATCTGAAAGCTTCACCAACTTTCACATGACCACTGAACACTCTTCCTTGTTCATCCCTCACTTGATTGATGTTGTTATTCCTTCTTCTCTGGTTTGCACAAGCATTAAAAAACTTTGTGTTTCTGTCAGCTGAGGCATACCAATTCCTTTTTGCCCTTTGCTTCCACCTCAAGTCCTCATTCTCAAGCAGGAGCCCTACATCCCTTTGCATCCTTTTAATCTTTGTTGAGTTGTGCCTTCCCTCATCATCTTGTAGCTTTTTAGGTATTCAGTCTTCTCTTTAATATCTTTCACCCTATTCACTTTGTTCTGGTCATTCCACATCCCAAGTGCCTTACTTCAATTATCCAATAGATTTGTGAAATTCTTTGTCTGCTCACCCCTTTCCACACTTCTTTACTACACCCTTCTAATAACTTCTTCACAGTCTTCTTCTTTAGCCCAACTAGCTTCATATCTAAAAACTTTCTTGCCTCTCCAACTGCTTCTACCTTTCTTACACAAAGTCAGCAGCAAAGGCCTATGATCTGAGCATCTTCCTGCCAAAACCTCCACCCAGTAAACTCTATACAATTGTGCCCAAATTGGATTGGCCACAGCCCTATCCAACCTTTCTTTGGTAAAAGTATCGTCCTCATGTTTATTCTCATGTTTATTGCTCCATGTGAACTTATTCCCTCTGCAACAGAAAGATTCCCTTTCTCCAAAGCCAACCTAAACCTCTCCATCAGTTTTTCCTATCTTGGATTTCCCCCCACCTTCTCATCATTGGTTTCAATTTCATTGAAGTCACCAAATACACACCACCCTTGATTCCCCATAGGCTTTAAGGACTCAAAGAAATCCCAGGTTTCAGCCCTCTTAATACTTTCTGGCTACCAATAATAACCTGTAAGCATCCAACCATCCTTATCTTCTTCCCCTGAAATCCTCACATTTATATGCCTATGTGTGTAGTTAATAACTTCGACTTTTACCAAATTGTTCCATAATATTGCTAAACCACCCCTCCTCCCTATTGGCTCCACAACAAAACAACCTTCACACTTTAATTTTTTCTTCAAATAGTCAAACCTTTCTACTCTTAATTTAGTCTCCATCAAGAAGACTATATCAGGTCTCTTTTCCTCCACCAAATGATAGAGGTCCTGAACTGTTCGAGGGTTCCCCAGCCCTCGGCAATTCCAACATAGCATTTTCATTGGGATTGGTAGGGCTATTGAATAGTCTCTGCCAAATCTTTGTAAAATTCCATCATTCTTTTGTCATTGCCTAATCTGCCTTTTTTATGCTTCCCACTCTCCCCCTCTCCTTCCTCTTCCTCATCTTTTAATCTTTTTCTAGTTAAAAATCCTACCTTCTTAACAGCAACCTGCTCCTTCTCTCTAGCTTTCCTCTTCCACCCTCCCCTTGTCAAAGGTTTCCTAGCAAGAATAAGTTATGGTCCACCCCGAACCCACACGACTTTAGTCATCTACCCCCTATCTTATCCTCTCTTAGTTTTTCCTTCACATTCTCCACCACTACCACTTGAGTGTCCTTCACAATTTCCACCTCTTCCCCTACACTACCCTCTCCCCCAGCCCCTACAATATTATCTCCTATCTCCATCTCATATAACATTCCCCCATTGACTTCCTCCCCCCTATCTTTTTAATTTCCTTCCTCATTCCACTCTTCTTCCACATGGTATAAAAACTATTATCTCCCCTCCTTCTGTCATTGAAACCCCTTCTTTCCTTCACTCTAACACCTGATTTAGTCTCAACCCTTAGCCACGACCCATATTGCTCCTTTCCTTCCCCTTTCCCTTCAAATCCACTAATACCATGAACCACACATCCACAGGCAAAACAAATTCTAGGCAAATTTTCATACTTTAAAGGAATCCATATTTTTTTCTCCTTTAACAGTAATAAATCTACCTCGAGCCAGAGGTTTGTGGATATCTAAACCAATTTGGACTCTTAGAAATCTACCCCATCCACTGCCATCTGTGTTCACATCAACCTCCTCCACCTTGCCAATATTCTTCCCTATCTGCTTCCCATGGTCTTCATCCATACAAACAAGAGGAATATCATGCATTTGGACCCAGAGCTCTCCTACTCAAACTTCAGACTTCTAGGTGGTGTGAATTCCTCGAACATTTTCAATGCAAGCAAATGAGAATCAAATAGCCCCGCTCTCCCACTCCATACCTTTTGCTTATCTGCGTGATTAGCAGAAGTAAGAGTATACACGTTATTCCCCAACTCAACAAACTTTGTTGGCTTACTGATTCTACAAACTTTCATCATTGTTGTCTCCAACACTTCCTTCCTAATACTTATCTCCATACAGACCCTTCCAACGAAGCTACACTCCCCTTTATATTGGATTTCCTCTGTAACTGATTCATTAATGGCTATTACTTCCCCTTCCTCCTCCGTCAAACAGAATCTCCTCTACCTCATTCATTCTCCTCCTTTGATACAGCTCTAACAGAATTCCTCTGAGACTTTCCATTCTACCACCACGCTTCCAGGTTCCAGCGATGTCACCGTACCTTTCCTACTGTTGCAACCACCGTGACCACCATACTATCCACTGCACACCAACTACATACCACCTGCCTTCTACTACAAAAACCGTTAGGAACTCTAGTGGTCCCCTCTGAAGCTTCACCTCATCCTCCCTTCACGAGAGTAGAGAGAAGAATATTTACTTTTCATCTTCTGAGTAGTGGCCCGAAATGTTAATTTTATGTTTTTTATGTTTGCCTTGTTTCCTGCATATTGAACTTTATGAAAAAGCACATGTTGTACACACTAGTATATGTGCTTTGGTTACTGAGTTGTTGATAACTCACCCCCTTATCTTCTAAATATTTTTCAGATGATGTGGAGGGTCCAACTAAGGACCAAGAATAGAAAATATGAGCAAGACTAAGCTGAGGATAGGGTGTCGAGTACCTTTGGGTACTACTATTAATAGAAGGCTTTCTTATGTCTATTATATATGTTTATGTATTTGGTTTAGTAAGACTTAAATATTTATCAGTTTATTATGTTGAGACTATTGGGAGATTGTGGACTCCTTGGTTTATGTTGTTATTGTAGTGATGACTTTATGGAGATTATTATGTGTCTAATTGGAAAATATGAGATTGTTTATTGTTTTCGAAATCTTTGGAAATTTTAGATATTTTGGGAGACAAGTTTATAAGTGACAGGTAGTAATTCTCCGACCCATTCGGGTACGGGACATTACCGTGTTACTTAGTTGATCCAATGAAAGAGTCTGATGAAGAGAGTGGAGAGATAAGTTGGCACGTGGTGTAGAAATTTGCCCCTTGAAATATTTATAATGTCTCAATAGTAGTAGATTATTTTAGTGACGTTGAAGATGACTCTCGAGTATAGAGGCCTACCAAGATAGTGGACAAAGTATGAATTTGTTGACTTTGGTGCATACGAACTAATCCCTTTATGTAGAGATGATGTTCCACCCGGACATCTCGATGCATCTGTATTATGTGATGAAATGAAGATCTTGAAGACTCCGAGGAAGAAGAAGAAGAGGATGAGGAAAAAGACGAAGAGGATGATGAAGAAGATCCCAAAGATGAGGAGGAAGCCACAAACACCATTATTGAAGAAGATTCTAGAACAAGCTTGGACAATGCACTAAGGATGATGGAGAATTAATGTTGTAAATTTTTTTTATTCTGGTTAAGTTGATGTATATATTTTCCATAACGACTTATATGCTAATCCATTAACAATAAAAATGAGTTGGAAGAATGCAACAAAAGAAGTAATGAAAAAATGTGCCTCTGTTGCCAATTCCGGTGTAACAACTTGCCAAATCATGCCAAGAGACCATAAAGATAATGGAGTCTTGACCAAGTTATGGAAGGTATTCTGGAAACTCATAAAACTGTTGTTCATTCTATTTGTGTGGTTAGGATCTCTTAGTCAGGCGGCTAAGCAAATCAAGAGCATGTCCCATTGGGATGGCATGATCCTTGAGGCCCTATGGATAAATCTGGTGGTCCCGAAAGTACCATGTTGCAAAGTGGTAAGGTGGTTTGGGCCGCAGTTGGGGTGGTACAAATTGAACACAGATGGCAGTATTAGTGGTAATCCAGGTTCCTGTGGCATTGGCGGGGTTATTCGTAGTGATTCAGGCAAGCTTGTCCAGGCCTATGCCTCTCATATTGGGTTTGGTTCTAATAATAAGGAATTCGTGTCACTCTTTCAAGGTTTGAGAATTTGCAAGGCTCTAAACATCTCTAATGTGATAGTTGAAATGGATTCTATGGTGGTTATCTCTTGGTGGCTTAGAGGGAGATGTAGTGTGTGGTACCTAGAGGATTTTTGGGAGGAAATTGTTGATTTATCCCTGACAATTCATTGCCGTTTTCAGCATGCTTTTCGTGAAGGTAATAGGGTGGCTGATTGGTTAGCCAAGGAAGGGGCTTCAAGTGCTGAATTGGATTATTCTAATAATTGTAATATGCCTCGGATTCTTCGAGGTTTGATTCATTTGGATCTTTTAGGCCTTCCTTCTTTACGAAGTTAGGTCTGGTTTGTTTATGGTGTTTTCTCCTTTTGATCCATAGTCTTGTCATAGTTGGTTTTTATGGTTTATGGTCTTTTGGGGTTACCCATGGACCTTGATTTGTTACCATAGTGTTCCTCTGCCACAAGTGAGGTAGTATATGAAGCATTTTAAGCCATCAAATGAGTTAAGTAACCTTCATCATCTTTTAGTTAAGAATTCTTAAAGAGCATTCTTTTGTCAAGAAATCATAGGAAAATGTCAAGAAAGAACTTACTACTATGATGGCTTAAGGATAAAATCCATAACATTTTGAGGATCTTAGCTAAAAGGGAAGTGGGCTTAAGCATAAAAGTTAAAGGACCCAACTCTTGAGGAGAAACCCTAGAATGGGCCCAAGGTAAGGCCCAAAACAGTGAGGCCCAAGATTTAGACCCAAATCCAAATGGACAAAGGTCCAATAGGAAGCCCAACAACAAGGCCCAAATCTGAATGGGCCAAGGCCAAATGAGAATCCCACCTAGGCCCAAATCTAAATGTGCCAAGGCCCAATATGAAGCCCAAAGACTAGGCCCGGTTTGAAAAGCCCAATCCAAAGCCCAACCCAACCTACAAAACTTGGGACCAAAGTTGCCCAACTTGGAGAACAAGTTTGGGAAACTTGCATACCACCCCTTGCTTTAAGAATTTAATACCTAGTGCACCTTGACCGATCTAAATGGCATCCAAGAAACTTCTTGGCTCTCAAGTTTCATGATAAGTGTTATTTTTATGTGATTTTTATCATTCTTTTATTTATGAAAAGTGTCATTTTCCCTTCAATACTATTGATTTTATTTTATTTCTACATATTTTTATTTATTCTCTTGGATTTGAAGGAATGAGAAGATTTAGTGCAAAAGGAGAGCATTTTGGTACAAAAGAAGAGACTACGGATCCAGACCAATGAGAGGCAACGAGATCTAAAGAGAGCCAATGAGATTTGGATGAGGAGCCTTGTCCCATGGGAAGAAAAGAGATTTCTCTTGCCCAAAGGTGAGAAGACTTACCTCTCGGTAGGTGATGAGACTCACAACCAAAAGGGGTGACCAGAAGACACGAAGATTTGGCAACAAGGCTCTAGGCAGTTAGATTGGGCGACTAGTCTAAATGACCAACTTAAAAGACCAACCTAAACGACATCGTGGGCAACAACTAGAAAATGCGAGAGGAGTCTTTCATCCCTGTTGGAAGTCTGTTCACTCGATAGGCGAGGAAAGGGCCATGTGGTCTTTGTGAACGCCACGCTCATTATATTTAGCGCACACGGCATCTACTCGGTGGTATAATTCCTACCGACCAGGATCAATCTGCTGCTGACTACCAAATCCGAGTTCCACAATCAATCTGTTGACTACCAAATCCTTTCGAGCTCCAAAATTCAAGCCGCATATCACTGAATCTTCCATTTTAGATAATCTCGTTATTCTTGGGATAATTCTTTTTATGTTAACATTTATCTTTAGAAACTAATTTCCAGATTTTTAGGTTAGATTGTAGCCGCATTTATCTTATTTCCAAATTTGAGTTTTGACATCTATTTAATCCCATCTTGTGGGATGAATAGGGAGAGTTCTGAATCGAGGTCGAGAGTTTTTATGTTTTAGAGTCTAAGTCTGAGTTTGGAGTTCTAGAATTTATTCTTGAAGTGTTCTTTCGAGAAGGCGAAACTGGAGGGCAGAGGCGAGAGCTACATGCTTCATCAACTAACTTCAACAAAGAACACTAGTGTTGTTGTTTTTCTTTTCAATTTCATTATGAACTAATTCTATTTTCTAAAACTTTGATGTAACCTAGCATTGAACACACCGTTTATATTCCAAGTTATTTTATTTTCAATATTTCAATGATTGATTGTTTATTTCTTGTTCTTAATGCTTACAATTTTCTAGCTAACTATTGTTCGATTTTTTGGATTGCAATGAGACTGAGAGATGATTTGTGATTAAAGTTCTAGGATAAACACCATTAGTTGAGCGAAAGCAGAGATACTTTACCACGACTAGTGTGATTTTCAAAAAAAATCCAAAGAACTTAATGAGTCTCCAATTAGTTAAATTCACATAGATATATGGAGTTATTAGTTGAAGATATTTTTGGTATTGTTCAAGAGAAAATATTGAATAGTTAAGGGATTTTTATCATCAATTTGGGATAATTGGGATTCTATAACAAGGAAGAATAAATTGTATGGGATTTGGTAGGTGAAATCAACTGCTCTAGATCTATTCTTATTATTTTTAAAATCCTAATTTTAATGTTCTTTTCTTCAGTTTAATTTAGATAAACCATTCTTCAAATTTTGGTTTTCTAAATAGTAATTAATTTAGTCAATTTCTATACTCAATAGCATATTTATTCCTTATGGGTTCGATAACAGTTTTCTTTAAAACACTTTACTACTTGTTACGATTCTGTACACTTGCAGATATATTTTTATGTGAACATTTCACTCTCCACCATGGATTCAAGAAGACAATTTCTAAGTCAAGTTTGATTGAAACTTCTAATGTTAGAATAGCCGTAATGTAAGATCTTTGATGGGAAAATCAGACATAGCTTGAAGAACTAGGCTACATCATTGCATACATACAAAAGAGGGAACTATAGCACCTTGCATCTAGCCGAGTATTATCATGAATAAGCTTACAAACCATCTTCTATTCCCACGCCCCCTTGATTCCCAAGACAGGATTGAAGTAGCAAGGCATTTGGTCATTACTTGACACATAACCCTTTGCTTGATCAGAAAAACTTGAACGAAAAATTGAAGAGAGGATGGAAGAGGCCAAATGGCTCATCTCAGCTACCAACACCTCACTCATCTCTCTTCCACCTTTGTCACCAAGAAGCCAAGTGTCTCTCACTCTCATCTCTTTCTTGCATAAGGAAAGAATCATATATGCACTTACTAAGCCATTAGAGCCAAACTAGCTAAGAGAAACAAGTGGTTTTAGGCAATGGTTTTGAAAGAGATAGGGAATCCTATCATGATCTAGCTATGTTCATAGAAACATATTCAAACATTAGAAATTCTTACACCCTACACCCCACAAATTCAAAAAGGCTTCATACAAGAGATTCCCTTAGCTACAAAAGAAGAAGCATCATCATAACTCCCAGTCGATTACACCATGGTAAATCTATGGTTGAGTTGTCGGATGAACCATGTTACGTATTGTTTCTTGAATGTTTTCCTTCTTCAAATGAAGTCTATAAATAGAACCCCCCCCCCTTCCTTCATTTCACACCACATGCAAAAAACTTGAGTGATATAAAGAGAAGTTTCAAAAGAGTGAAAGAGAGAGTTGTAGCCGAGCACTTTGAAGGAAAGCTTCAAGTTGGTAAGTAGTCTATCTCAAAATATTGTTGGTTGATAAACTAACATGTTAAGCATGAATTCTTGTTGCCATGAGGAGTTTAAATTCAAGATTTGATATGCAGAAGTAAAGGGATGCATTCTCGAGTTAGGTTTTTGATGTTAGCATAAATAAGCTTTTGTTAAAGGTGATATATGATCTTGATATATTTTAAAATCATGGAAGAGTATGTAAGAGTTGATATTGTGAAATAAGAAGAATGCCATGAATATATTTTCAAGTAATATCTTGGATTGATCATCATGCATCATCTCGGGTTCTACTAAGTTAGGAAATAATAATCTTCCAAGCATGATATCTAAATGTGTTGTTACCATGATAGGAATGTGAGCTACATGATTGTTAGAACCTAGAATGTATATGCAAGAAGTTAGGAATAGTTGACGAATACATATGAATTGATATGTGATGGCATGTTTAGTTTATGAACCGAATCCATGATGGTCATCACAAGTGCTAGATTAAATGATTGAACAAGTGTGCATCTATGATTTTGTAAGAATACATTAGTTGGGCTTAAAATCACATGTAGTGAAAAATTGGTATAGTGCATGCCACCGGTTAGCAAGACTCTCATGTTAATATTGGAATTATGATAGAACATGGAAAGCTTGTATGAATGAAAGGAACCTAGGACCGAAATGAAGAATAGTAGCCAAAGTATGATTCTTACAAAATATATGATCCTTAGTGGAATTAGAAAGTTCTAACTTCTAATATATCTCTTGTTTCAGCCTCCTCATCTTCATAACTCAAGAAGTTTGTAACTTGGATTCTAACTTACTCTTAGACAATGTGTATATGACTTTCTAACACCAAATTCATGTTATAAATGTTATTTTGAGCATGAAAAGCTTTTTCATATATTATTAGCATTCAGTCACTTACATGACATATGTTAATTATTTTGCATGAACACGTACCATTTAACATGATGCATGAAAATATGACATTTTACATGAAGTATGTTACGTGTTACAAAGAACAATACTTGTCACGAGATATGTTTTGTCATGAGCATAGCATGAAAGACATTTTATCACGCCTAATGCTAGGATAGCAGAATATCCTAGTGGAACTCTTATGTCCACTCTGGAGTGACTAAAAATGAAGTCGTAACCCCTGGGTTGACAAAGAATAGTAATTGAACTTCAATCGGTTCCCCTTAAAGGATTCTAAGGCATTGTCGAATTATAACACCTAACACTGGTCGATTACCATGTGATGAAAAGTTATGATCAATGCATTGAAATTTATCTATGCAGCTCTGATGACATTTTCATATGGTATCAGCATGACCAGCCGTGATGATACCATATGTTAAAGAATCATCATAAGAAAAGACAGAAAGGAACTGAACAAAAAAAAAAAGACGGTAAAGAGTATGAAATGTTCTCTGTAAGAAAATATGTCTCTGAATTCTCTAAAAGAAGTTGAGGAATTTGGAAGGAAAACAAATACAATTCTTTTCTTTGCATCTCATGCATTCATTTAATGTTTATTATCTGTGTATGTTGGTTATAAACTTACTGAGTTTCAAGAAATCTCATTATATTAGTTCCAACTAAAATTTAATTCGAGATGGTAGACGTTGTAGCAGGACCCGACAATGGTGATAAATGCCAACCCCTAGCTGAGGATGATTGAGGAGGAGTGAGATCCAAACCACCAATTGGAGTTGATTATCTGTTCTTAGATATGGTCTTGCAAGCCATTTAGTGCATCCGAGAGATGCTCTGAAAATGTTTTGTTTTGAAAACCCCCATCAACCATGACTTAGATTCTCCATTAGTTTTAAGTAGTATGTACCTACCTCCTTCTACAGACTTTTAAATGAGGCGTGAATGAATGTTAATGAAGTTATTCTGGTGCAAAAAATTTTACAAGTCACATTTTCGTTGCGATTATTACATACTGCTAGATGAATTATAGGTTGCATTGCATATATCTATCATGAACGGGGATATGTGACCGTGTGTTACATGTCCCGATACTCCAAGTCTTCATTCCACCATAAGTAGGGATTAAGGGTGTCACATTTGGAACTTGATGACTCACCAACTATGGACAACACACCTCTTGATACTCTTGAGGCAGACCACTGACTGATGACTGTAAGTACTTTATTTCAAATTATTAACTATTTCTATACTACTTAGGGAGAATTACATGTTCTAATACATTTAAATATTAGCTAATCTATTACATCGTTGTGGGCATGGCATAACGCGTGGCATGGAGTTGGAAAGAATGCAACAGAATGGAAACATCAAGGCTAATATCCCCCAATGACTACATAGGAGGTGTGGAAGAGAGTGGTGCATGGCTTTCCTCCCATGTTGGGACAACATTTAGAACTTATGTTCCTTTTTACGTGAGATCATGGCAAGATGTTCCAAATGAGGTTAAGGATCACATTTGGAATCATGTTCTAGTGGGTTTATATACTTCAAGTACTCTCTGAGTAATTTATTTCTTTATTTGTAAGTTGATGTTATTGTTTCAAATGATTTCTTAGGTATTTACTTCTTAAGATGAATCTGAATTCAATTTTGGTCTACGATTTGTGAATGAGTTAATATTGACATTATTTTAGCATCACAAGGGTAGGTGTCATTAACACATTAAGATATTTGAGATGTTCAAGGAGGTGATCCAAACTAGAGTTGCTACACGCACCCCCCAGACAGGGGCTACCCTCTTCCTGCACCCCACCCCTAGCTTGGGCGACGGAAAGGTTTTGCCCCCCGGACTTCGGCCCCGTCCACATGTCAAGGGGCAAATTGGCCCCAAGTTTGTCTGCCACCCTGTCCATTAGACAAAAATTGGAAAACCACCAACCGACAATCCATCAACCAAGAACCAGAAACACCGACCAGGAAAAATATCAAAAACCATCGAGGATTCAACCATAGCTCATTGATTTGACCACTAAACCGGTGACAAAGACTGGATGGGAAAGAAGACGATGCCATAAAACCAGAGGCAGAGAGACTTAGAGAGGACACAGAGTGAGAGAGGGGAGGAGTCAAAGGCGAGGGACTGAGCTCGGGGGAGGGAATTTTTAGTCAAAACCCTATATCAAAACAACATCATTTTACTCAAGGAAATAATTTCATTTTAATATATTATTTTTATATATATACATATATATATTAAGCGAACGGACAGGGCCTGATGTAGGCTGCCTTGGGCCCAGCCTAGGCCCCGTCCCCACGTTTGTGAAAAGGTGTAGGCCGAGGCATGCACCCTGCATCTGACGGTCTGGGTTGGCCGTCCTCCCAGTAGGTGGGCAGCCAGGGTAGGGCAAACAGATGGGGTGTGGGGCATTGTCGCCCACCCTTAATCCAAACACCTTTCCAAGAAATGAATTTAGATGATTAGAAAAAGTGCTGCAAATGCTTCTCAAACTCTAATTTTCAGGTAATTACATTCTTTTTCCTAACTCATTTAAATTATGTGATGATTTCATAGAGTATATCTAACTTTGTTAATTCTTCATGCAGTGCTTAAGTTAAGATCGAATTTAACAATCCACCATCAAGTAGATTCAAGGTTATTCCAACGTCTTTCATCGAAGATGCTAGATAGTTATTATATCTTTTTATGGTTTTTTTTTAATTAAGTGCTAATAAGATTTTGTTAATGTGTTTTAATTAGAAACACGAGGATCCTGAAAATTTCTACCTCATTTATGCGTACACTATGACCCATATTGATGCCAACTACGAGTGGATTGTTCATGTAGCCAAAGAGAATTACGCAAGTCATATTTAGTTTTTAAAACATTATGTCAATATTGATCACTTTGTTTGTATTTTCTTTTCTTTTTTTCATTTTTGTGCTTACTGATTACAATTCTTGTAATTCTTGTTGGAGAAAATAATTGAGTTGCAGTCTGCTTCTGAAGAATCGTCTTCCAGTAACATTGACATATATGTCCAGGTCTAGTTATAGGACTAAGACTTTCTTTCAAGTGTGTTGGTTCAAAATCCACAGTCTCGGGTTCAAGAGTGAATAACCTTACCAAAGATTTGGACGCTATGCGACAACAGATTGAGCCAATGAAAGCAAGACAATAAGAGTTGGAGGATTTTCTATCTCAACTGTCAAAGCTGGAGATGTGTTTGCAGGAGTAACAAAAGCAGTAGAAGGAAAGAATACGTATTGAAGTGCAAGAACAAATTTAGAGAGATGATGGTGTAGATAGAAAGCGAGATGTCATTGTAGCAAGATAGCAGCGCTCGAAAGAACAAGAAGAAATGATGTTCAATTTTTTTATTTTCTTCCATCATCTTTTGAACTAATTTTATGTTTTTTCTATGTATTTATTATACAATTAGGAAATTTTTGAATATATCATTTTTTTGTGTATTTCTTATAAATTTACATCTGAGTGTAAACCTATAACATTCAAACTTAACCTTGATGTTCGAATTGATGTCTGAACAAAAATCAATTAGAAGGTGCAATAGAAAACGTTTGAACAAACAAAACCATGTTCGAAGAGGTGGTGTACAACGTGTAAATGTAGGCTTTTACATTCAAATGTTACTAATTATGACCACCCTAACCTCTGCTTGGGATGGAATGAAGTCTTAGAGTGTCAGGACATGTAACTCAAGGTTACATACCCACGTTTATAATCGTTAATATGCAATGCATAGTGTGCAACTAGCAGTATGCAATAATCGTAACAAAAATAAGGGTGATAAAATAATTTATGCCAGAATGAAAACTAAACATCCCAAATATATTAATTAACAATAAATAAATACGTCCTCACTGAACGTGGGTGATATAATCTCCATAAAACAAAAACTACATAATCAGACTAACTCTTGCATCCGCTCTATAGTATATAGAGCCATCGCAAAATCAAGTCTAGCCCCCTCTCCAGATCAGGCTCCTCCTCAACCATCTGAAGCCAACGGTTCATCTTGTTCATCGAATGCTAGTCCTGACACAACTTCTACCATTCCAGGGGGAATGGTAGTGGGTCTACAAGGGTGTGATTTATTTGAAATCCAAGTAAGTGAAACAATCAACTTGCATAAAGATAAGATATGCATGATTAATGATAAATATGAGATGCATGCAATGTAGAAAAAATAAGTATTTGCATCCCATCCATATTCCTCAACTTTTTTTTCCAGAAAAACTTTAATGAACATTCTTGTTTAGAGAACATTTTTCACTTCCTCATTTCAAAAACATGACATGTTGAAAGAGAACATTTATACTTCATCATTTCAAAAACATAACATCTTTTCTTAACCTTAACATCATTAACATAACATATGGTAGCAACACGGTTCCCTATATGCATTATGAGCACCTGTCGACGACGATAGCACAACTCGTTTTGACATTACATATTTGTCTACAAACATTGTAACCTAATGCATTAATATCATAACATTTCATCATACTTATATACTCAGGCAGTCTGAATTAACCATAGCAATAGTATTCAGTCATAGTCGTACCCACCAGCATTAGGCACCATATTCATACAAAAACACCCAGGAATTCGGTAAAGAGAACCCAGTCGATGTTCGTTGACTGTTCTTAGTCAAATCGGGGGTTACCACTCCAGAGTGTATAAAAGAGTTCCACTAGGATAATTCCCCATCCTAACCTTTGGGTTTCTGAAAAAAAAAATATATTTTCATGCAATGCTTTATAAAATGTATTTCATGACATGTTTCTAGGTTCTCTTTGCCAATGCAAGTTTTAAAGCCTAAAGGAATCATGCATTTCAATGACTAACATGATGATAATTGGTTCCTAAAGGTTCATAAAGACATCCTTGAGGAAATAGAATATGATATGCCAAAATCATTCTCATAAAAGTGTAAACCGAATGCTTAGATGATCAACACAAGATATGGATTTATAAACCTATCATGGCATGCTATTTTTCTCAAATTTAAACGTTCAATAAATCTCCCAAGACATTAGTAAAACATATAAAATCATATCAAGACATGTCATGTCTAAACTTTCATCCAAAAACAATTTATTCAATCAAAACTCCAATTCTGAACCGAAATGCATCTTTCCAAGTTAAACCTCATATAACTCAATCAAAACTTCATTCTCATGCCATAAATCAAAGACTAACATGTTAATCTAACACCGAACAAGAGATAAGGCAAGCTCACTTACTAACATTCATGGCCCTTGAGCTCTCAAAACTCAACTCACTTTAAGAACCTCACTCAAGCTACTCGATTTTATCCTCACACTTTGAATGCTTTGCTCTCAAGAACACCAAAGGAAAGCTAGAGAGAGTTGTGTGAAGAAATGAAGAGTGAAGGGAGTATTTATAGGACTTACTGGAGGGTGAGAGGTAAGAAGGGGCGTTGGTCTTGGTTGAAGGGAAGTGTTGTGTGAGTGGTGGAGGTGGGCGATGGAGATGTTAAGTGGATTTTCAGTTGTGTCATGCTATGGTTTAGATGAATAGGGCCCTAAAATTCATGATTAAACCATGGAAAAGAGTTAGAAGAAGACCATAGGTGCAATGGGCTGCATTGGTGCAGAAAGTAAAACAAAAAAAAAAATCAAATGAGAAATACACAACAGAGGCCCACAGTTTTGAATCAAAACTGTCTAGATTTTGATTCCCTTCTTTTCTATTGGGGGAATTAAGACCATCATTTTAAGGCTTTTCTATGAGAGGAAGAGAGGCATGAGTGGCTGCCAAGTGATCATGCTTGAATCAAAAAAGAAAGAGATGAAAATAGGTGATGGTTTAGCTGAGTGGCTCATGTGTGCCTCTCTTTGAGCCAATGGGTTGGCTGCCTTAGGGAGGTAATTGGACAAACAAGAACTTGAATTCTATGAAGTACTTCCAAGGGAAAAAATGACAAGGATGGTGGCATGGGGAGATAAGTAAAATAGATGTAGAAAATTTTTGTAAAGCCAAGGGTACTGAGTTGGAATTCAACTCCACTTATTAGGTGAATAGTTAGGTTTTTAGCTTGATCTTTGGGACTGTTTTTGGCCCCATTTTAGGTCTAATTTTTTAGGATGAAATGATGGTTGAGAGGTGTAAAAAATCCTTTGAAAAAATGTGGAAGAGGCACGGGTTTGGGGCTGGTTTGATGAAGTGTTGCATGGTGATGCACCAAGGGTGCTGATTGGTGGTTTAGTTGGCATTGATATGAATCTTTTTATTTCTATTCCGTTGCAGAACGGCAAGAATTTACCGTACTGGTAACCGGCACAGCATAGGTGGATATTCCATTCTGGATTCTGGTGTTCAGGCCGGAATGCTCATTTCGGTCCGAAATACATTTAAATGCCATTTTTGTAAATAACATGAAAACTAAGAGAAAATGGTTATTCTTCCATTTTCTGCTCTAGTTCAGTCTGTCTCCACTCTCTAGTGAGCTGTCCGATTACTGCTTCTTAGTGAGTTTTTTCTTGAGCTGTTTTGGGGTATTGGCAATCTTGAGGAAACACTTTATTTTGCTTGCTTCTAATTTCTAAGGGTACTTTATTTTGGGATTTTTACTGGAAGTGGATCTGTAGTTACCTCTTGATAATATGGTACTACCTCTTGACAGTACGAAATAGTGAGCTCTCTGATTACCTCTTGATAAGACATCCTTATTCCTTTTTGCAAAGAGAGCTAGCTGTAAATTGCAATTTGTTTTTCCTATTTAAGAGAAACTGTGATTGAATTTAGTTTTTTGTTTTTAGATTTAGGTGAGTGGTTTTCATCCAAATCTTTACTCATTGTTTCGTACTCTTTTTTTTTTTCTAATTGTTGTTTTTATAAAACGTTGTTCTTTGTTCTTTATCTGGAGGAAGTGAAAAATTAACTCAGGGTTCCTAGAGTCAACATAAAAACATAGCTTTCTAGTTTTCAAACATATATATTTTTAAGACTTATATCAAAAATTATTATTGAGTTTTTCATGCATATATATTTTGAAAACTTGTATTGATGTTATTTTGAAATATAATTTTTTTTCTCTTTCTATATATATATAAATATGCCGGTACCGAAATATTTTGTTCCAGTACCTTAACCGAAACAGTTACTGGAATTGAATTCAAAACTTTGATTGACATGCCTTCGGTTCATGTGGCATGGGTTAGGTTAATCATAACCTTCAAGAGTTGTCTAGGCCCGATTTGGATGTTAAGTTGAGTTCTTTATGAATAGTAGTGAGTTGAGATGGTGGAGTGAGTTTTGTGAGCCCACTTAAGATGAGTTAGATGTGTTTGGATGTTAAGATGAGTTTAGATGTATTTATGGAAAGTTGAAAAAGGTTGTGGGTCCCGCATGTAAAGAGGTATTGAGTTGAAAAGGTTCTAGGTCCCACGTGTAAATAGGTTTTTAGTTGAGATGAGTTTAGTGATTTGAGAGTTGGTGTTTGGATGTTAGACTCGGCTTAAAATTAAACTAACCTAAGTTAACAGGGCCTAAGAGTGATGCAAAACAAGTGCATAAAACAAAATTTTCAGATTTGAAATTATGAAGAAAAGTGTATCAAGAAAACTATGAGAAATAATGATGCTTGAGTTAATATTCATGGGTGAGATGCATAGTGATCTTAACTCAAGTTAAAAACTTAACCAAGGTTGAATTTGGAACCCTATGGGCATGTGGTTGGGACTTTGGTAAGATAGAAACCAATGGTATGGTGTATGTGGGTCTCATTTGGAAGAATGAAATGTAAAACAAGGCTTGGGCTTCAAGTGTTGGGCCTGATTGGGCCAACTATATAATCCTCTATGTGTGGGCTTAGAAGTGAATCTTTTTATGCGCCCCTTGTCCAGATTTATTAGGCCTTTCCTTGGCCTTGAAAGTTCACTAGGTTAGGTCCCAATTTTAGGTCTTTCTTCAATTGGGCCAAATCCTTGAATTTTATTAAGTTGGGCCCAATAACCTTATGCTTACAAGGTTGGGCCTAATATCAAAAGCCTTATAAGTTAGGCGAATAGCCTTGTGTCCGACAAGTGCTTCAGCCTTAGTGTCTCTTCTAAGCCTTTATACACAAAAAAGCTAAACCAATCTCTTGGGCCTTCCTAAATCCATCTAGTATTTAACCCAGATCACTTAGCCCCTTAATGTTTCAAACTTTCAATATGCCATTAGTCATTCCCTTATTGGCCTCTTGGTTTCTTATCCTCAAAAATAAATATTGTATTAAAAATCTTCTAATAATTCTAACTAAACCCAAAGTAAATGGCCCTTTTGCCAACTCAAGCTCTAAAAATATTCTTACTCTCAAATAGCCCAACTACTAATTAACTAGGATTATGGCTACTAAGGTTAAGGCCTAAAGAGCCTTTTTGTGGGGTGTTACACTAACTAGATTTTTAAACGAATTATAAGCTAATGTTGAAATTAACCACACTGTAGCATTCTAATGTCACATAACCAACGTTCAAACGGCGATTGCATTCGAATGGATTTTACTTACTATTCGCACAATTATAATCGAACATTAGAAAATTATGTTTGAACGTGAGTTTTCCATGAAAGTTGAGTCATTCGAACATTAGTCATACATCTGCACATTATTTGAGAGATGGAAAAGAACTATCACAAATTGGGTATCACATTAAAATGATAAATCAAACGGTGGAAATATATTAGTCACAAAAAACCTATTTTGTAACTGTTAAATAGTAAACCGACACAGCATCTATTTGGTGACATAGTTCTTATGTCGGTTGGGTGAGGAGTTTTTTCCGTCACAAAAAAGAGTTTGGTAGGTTTGGATACCAAGACAAGACACAAAATTCTCATCTCATCATTACACATTTTTCAAATTCCATACAAAATATAATAAAAAATTCAACTTTTTCAAATCTCAAAACAATAATAATATTAAAAAATAATATTTTAAACTTTCATCTAAAACTAAAAATTCTCATCTCACTCTCCAAACCTACCATAGTGTCGGTTTTGTGTTTTGCATGAAGTTTAGTCTGTCACAAAAGCTATGATCTGTTGTAGTCTTAACGGCCTCTTGCCACAGGCCCACAGCGTATGCATCCTCCCAAGATTACATATATCCACACTATAGGATGTATTAAATTGTTCATAATCCGATTTAGTAAAATCTCAGGACCGGAATAGCTCTCTTTTGAGTCAATTAATTATATTAAATTGGTCAACATTGCCTCCATAATTACATCAGCTTGATATAGGGACATGCTTAGAGTAATATCTTTACGTGACCATATAACTTGTTATAGAAACATGCTAGAAGCAACGCCTTTTGCATGTAGGCACAATTTAATGAGTGGTGGGAGAAAGGGACACAAGCTTGCCAATTTTAACCATTTTCAAGTACTCACAAATAATTAAAATCACGGAAACAATTCATAATTCAAAAATCAATCCTGAATCCAAAACAAGAACCAACACCAAATGATTAGTTACATCCAAAATAAAAGAGCAGATAATGAATAAATAATCCACAGGCTTGTTCATAGGACTCGTACAGTTCTCACTTACTTTGATTGGTAAAATTTATGGGGTAAGTCAATTTCTCTCTTATTTGTTTCTTCTTTTTCTTCCTTGCTCGCAGTCTCTGTTCAGCTTCTACCTCGCCCAATCACTCTCAAATTTCCTCACCTGGCACTCTCTTTCTTTCCTCACCTTTCACTTTCTCTTTTGCTCGCCGGTTTCTTACCATTCACTCGTGCTCTCTTTCTTTCTTCACCGGTTCCCTCACTTTACTTCCACTTTGGCCTTCACTCTTTCACGTGCACATTTTCTCTTTTTATTGTAAGTTACTACTGGTCCCCCCTTTCCCATATGTCTAGGTGGAATATCGGCGCAGTAATTAATGTCGTTATTTCCTCCAAACTTCATGTGCTTCTTTATCCACAATCACATTCCTTGTGTTGATAACTATCTTCAATTTACGAGCAAGTTCCTCAATATTCTTGATCAAGTTGATTTGGATTCCAAGTGAGTATGCTCGATGCCGCCAAGCAAGTGTGCCGAGCAGTATGCTAAGTCATCTTAAGCAAGTATGCTCAGACTCACTACAACAGAAGAGACCTTTTCAGCGTTTTCATCCGTTGGAATTAGTACTCAAAAACGCTGCAAATATTGATTTTCGACGATTCTGGATTTGACGTGTATTGGACTCGAAAGAATCGTCGCAACTGCTCAGACTCGCCCGTTTGTGATCATCACAGGAAAACATTGGTTTTTGCGATGATTTTTACCGTTAGCAAAAAAGTATAAAGTCGCCGCAACTTCCATAACCCAGAACATCTAGTTTTCGCTAAAATTAATATTTTTCGTCGATTAATACAGTCGTAAAAACTCACAAAAAAATGCTGCAAATAATATACTTTCCTCAACAAAGGACTTTATCGTCGCAACTAGTAGATCTGTTCTGTGCTGGAAAACAAAAGCTACAGCATTCATCTGTTCTGGAAAACAAAAGTAGAGGGTTGCTCTGTTCTAGGTTGGCTTACGGCGCCGGCGTTGAATATCAAACAATGAAGCATGGGGGTGGCCTTGCGGCCGTGTGGGGGGCTGACTTTCTGTGGTGATGCGCCGTCGAGGAAGTTGCGCAAGGCTTGTATGAGGAGCTTGAGTGAGATCTGTGAGGGGGAGAGCAGATCGACAGTCAGAGAGAGGGAGAGCTTCAGTGGAGAGGCTAGTGACCGTTGAAGGTAGCTACGCTGGTAGCTGGAGGTGGTGCGGCGACTGAGGGCTCGGCGACACTAGGCGCCGAGTCATTAAAAATTTAAAATTGAGTTTTACGACTAAATTAACTTCGCTGGAAAAGATTGTTGTTCTGTTTTGATTATTGCGGCAATCAAAATTTTGTTGGAAAAAGGCTTAGTTTCAGTGATTTTAAAGTTACTAATCGCTGCAAAAGACCACTTTCATAATTGCAGCGATCAACGAACCATTAGAACAAGTTTTTTCATATTCCAGTGATTTTTTTTTTCGCCGTAAAAAGTTAAAAATCGCTGCAAAAGACCATTTTAGTATTTGCGGCGAATATAACCATCGCAAAAAGTGAAAAAATCGCTGCAAAAGACCAGTTTCAAAATTTGATGTAAAAATAAAGTGACGATGTGAAAATCTCAGCAATTAAAGGTTATTTACGAGTCCAAGCTCCAACTTCCAACTTGGCTTTTTATAAAAAATAAAACACACCAAATTTTGTAGGAATTATGAATTATAGAATAATTGAATATATTATTACGCACCTATATATATTTTAATTTTTAAAATAATATTTAAGATGAAGACCTATAATTTAACTTATTAATTAATACGTCGGGTATTACACTTGTTAACGTCTTGTTTCGCACGCCTTTGTGTCAGGCTCCAACAACTCAGATCTTTAGAAATAGTCCTACAAAAGATATGGAGGAAGACAACTAGGAGACAAAGGCCTTGGGGCCGAGGAGTCTCCAATGCCAAAATTAGTAAATTCTCTTGGAAGTTTCTAAATAAGTGAAAGAGTCTAAGGATCAGAGAGATTTTCTCATGGTCCACCCCACCAGTGTCCAGCCTGAGCCTGATGACCCCACTGGCCGACAGCTTTCTTATTCACGCCGCTTTCATCTGCCTTTATCGTAGTAGTTCTCTGGGGGCCTTAACGACTTTGCTTAACAGGGTCGACGTTCTTCTCATTCTCATTGTGCCGATTTTCTTTATTTTTCTATCTGTCTTCTAGTTGGGCTTTACCCTGTCTGGTTCTGTAACCATCTTCCTCCATTAGCATTCTGTATTTGATTCCTAGTCAAAAGATAAGGACATTATCATTATTTTGATCTAAAGGGCAGGAGTTAATTTCACTAACCTGGGCCCCCTAGCCTATGTTGTACTGTGCTTGTCATTTTCTACCCTGCTACAGCTTCCCGTGTTGTCAACGTCCTTGTTGTTGATGTCCGTGCTTTTCATTCCATTATTCGAGCAGTCCATAGACTGGGCCCGCTCTCCGCGGGGAGAGGTCCAAATGCCTTAGGTTGTCCTGCCTCTTTAGCCCCCGAGGAGGTAATTTCTTCGGGTGGCTATGAGTCGATTTGTTCTTTATTGTAGTGGGAGTCGGGATAAATATTTGGGTGGCCTAAAAGTCGGGCCCACTTTCCTTAGCAGGAGGGTCCTAGTGGCCTCTAACTCAACTCATCCCTGTTACCCCACTGGGAGGTAAGTTTTAGGGCAGTCCGCAACTGGACCCGCTCCCACTCGTTGACACCATGTAGCTCTCTATGTAGTGCTTTTCCTCCATGGAGACTTTGTTTATGTTGGGTAGTCAAAAGGCTAGGCCCACACTCCATTGGCAAGAGGTCGGGATGCCTCAAGTCAAACCCGCCCCTTTGGTTATCCAAGCTGGTAACTTCTTCAGATCGTCGTGGGGGCCTATCTGCTCTTTCTTCGTGAAAGGATTCGGGGTAAGTATTCAGGTATCCTAAAGGCCAAACCCACTCTCCTACGCAGGAGGGTCCGAGTGGCATCTGGCTCGACTCGTCTCTGTTACCACACAGGAGGTAAGTTTTGGGGGAATTCGTAACTAGACCCACTCCCACTTGTTGACACCATGTAGCTCTCTGTGCAGTGCTTTTCCTCCTTGGAGACTTTGTTTATGTCGGGTAGTCGAAAGTCTAGGCCTGACAAGGCTCTCCAAATGATGCATTGCCTATTCTTTCCCGGAGGTGCCGTCTGAGATTTGCCCACCGTCCTTCTGCTTCAGCTTTTGGATGTAGCATTCTCTTGCCAAGACTTGGTCGCCTCAAATTTCTCCCACTCCTTAGGGAGTTGGGGACTTCATCTTGAGGTGGCTGGTTGACGTGACAGCCCGCAAGCTGTTAAGGTTTGGCCTTCCAATGATGGCATTGTACGACGACGGGGTCCTCACCACCAGGAAGTCGACCATGACAGAGGCTATGCAGGGGTTACTGCCTGCGAGGACTGACAGTATGATGGTTCCCACAAGCTGAACCAGACCCTCAGAGAAGCCTTTCAATGGCGTGGGGGTTGAGTGCAGTCGAGCATCATCTATTTCCATTCTGGTGAAGGCCTCCTAGAACTCTTGTTGTCAATGAGGACTCTGGGGGTAGTGAAGTTGGCAACCAGCATAGTCACCACTAGCATGTCATTGTGGTGTTACAGGACCCCTCTCTCGTCGGCCTCCATGAAGGAGATGACAGTGGTAGGCTCACCCCTTCGATGCATGGTGGGATGGTACTAGACCGAGTACACCTCATGGTATCGGGCTTGCCTGATGTGTGCTTTTCTACTTAATGAGCAAACACCCTCACCTGCAAATTCTCCCACTATAGTTTGGATTTCTCTGAGTGGAGCCCTTCGATGGTGGTGAGCGAGGACAATCTTGCGGTGGCCCCCGCGTTGGTGGTCGCCGCCAGGGGCTGCCTTCCCTTCTGCCCAGGTTGACTCGGCCATGCTCCATTCTCTCAACCTTCCCCTTCTTTCCTTCTCCAGTCTCTAGGCCGGGGGATAGTGCTGCCTTGTCTACTCGGCATGCTCCCTTCTTCCTTGCTAGGAGAAGCAATCCTCGGTGTTATCCCCGATCATCCTCATGGATGGTGAATGTAGGCCGGTCGAACTAAGGTCCTGGTCCACTTGTCAGGGCTTCCTCCCTCCTCCTATCTTGGGAACTCTTATCAAGCTTCTCATGGGTCTTAGCTACGTAAGGGCCCGAAGAGTGTCATCGACATTGATAAAGTTGTCAACCTGATTCATGAACTCCCGTAGAGTCATAGGAGTTCTCCTTGCCAGCTCAGCCATAAATTGGGATCACGGCCAAACCCCTCCCAGAAGCGCCACCAAGGTTATCTTCTCGTCTTAGTTATCAATGATTATGCACTTCTTGTTGAACTGGGTCAGGTAGGACTTTAGGCTCTCGTCCTGAACTGTGCCAAGAACAGTCTGGCTAGCTCACTAAAACTGTCCACAGACATAGGCGCCAGAGACCCGAACCATACTCGTGCCAACCCCTTCAGGGTCAGAGGGAATGCTCTGCATGCCACCTCGCCCAAGAAGCCATGCAGCGTCATATGAGCCCCAAAAGTTTCCAGGTGCTCAAGAGGGTCCCTTCCTCAGTTGTACATTTCCATGGTCGGGACCCTGGATTTTGGTGATAAGGACACAACCATAACCTCCTCCGTGTAGGGTAGACCAGTGCTCGTGAGCAGCTAGTCCACTAAAGACGATATACCCACATTCCTCACAATCTCCTCATATTTTCCTTTTAGGCTACGAAGCTTTTCCTGCATGTTCTTTTGCTCCTCCTCTCTATTTGGTCTAGCCTGTGTGTTCCGGGACCCCATGTGATCACTGTCACTGGACTCTGCTTCCTCATCCTACACCTGTTGAGGTTTTTTGAGTTCTTCGTTTTCCTTGCTAAGCGTTTGCACCTCATCGGTCAACTTCGTTGCCCATTCCTCCATGTTTTTCAGTCTTGCTTCCACTGCTTCCTCCATGTCTCTTCTGAGTTATCCGGAATGGGTTGTCGCAAGCATGTGAAATACATTTAAGATCAATAACGATCCCACAAAAGGCGCCACTATTAATGTCGTGTTTCTCACGCCTTTGGGCTAGGCTCCAACAACTCAGATCATCAGAATGGGCCTGCAAAAGATATGAAGAAAGACAACTAGAAAAGGGTGGTCTTGAGACCGGAGAATCTCCAATGCTAAAGTTAGTAAATTCTCTTAGAAGTTTTTAAAAAAGTGAAAGAGTCTAGGGATTAAAAATATTTTCTCATACTTGGGACTTGCTATTTATACCATAAGTCTGGGAGGATAGATCTTGTCTGCCCCCATTGAGTCTATGTCCTTCATATTATTCCCTTTGTCAGAGTTCTTTAATGAGACGTGGCTCTACGATGTGATTAATGTGGCGTGTAGCTCGGGTAGTGGTGCCATTAATGCGGCGTGATTTTTCAATTTTCCTATCCCAGCTAGTATCCTTGGTGGTCGGTTGATGCCCCTCTTGTCAGAGGATCAAGAGTTTTCCGTACATTATGCCCACTACACGGGCAAGCAGTCAATAGTTGGACACTACTCGAGGGGTTTCCAGATCAATGAGTTGCATCCCCTGCAGCACGCTCCCTCATGCGGGTTGCATCCAAAGGAGCCTACCCATGGGCCGGGTTGGAGACTTTACTCATTTTGGGCTGGGCCTTCGGTTCCAATTCCTTTAGTTGTTGTTCTCGGGCCCGCTGGGTTTGAGGGCCGAAAAATCCCCTTACAACACTTTTAGCTAGTTAAATGCTTGAGGATCTAGGGTACAAGTAAGTTAGATTTAAGTAGTTAAAGATCTAGGTAAGTATATGATTAGCTTAGAAGGCCACGGTAGCCTTATAAACTAAAGTTCTAGATTTAAATTGATTATGCACTTGAGTAAATTCTAATGAAACGACATGTTTATATGTATATGCACCCATTGACATACTTGTGATTAAATTGCTTACGGTGTTTATTTATATAAAGGCTTGAGGTAAGTAACTATAATCATTCCCTTCTTATTACTTTTTTTGTGAAAAGAATGTAATTTGCTAGGCGAGAAATCACTGTACTAATCGTTAGAATGTGAGAATGAAGAGCTGAAGAAGCTGGTAGTTATGGAAAAGGACAGCTAGTAGTACAAAGGCGAAGAATGGTCAAGGACAAGAACGATATGGAAGAAAGGACTCTTGGTAATAATGAGGAGATGTCATACAAAGAGACAAATATTACAACTCTACAGGCCATATCGTCTGAACTCAGATGTATGATTCAGTGCCATGTGTGTAACAACCCGATCCTAAGATTAGGCTATAAGATAAGTTTTATGTATTTTTCATATAACTATAAATAAATCATTTAGTTATTATTATTATTATTATTATTATTATTATTATTTTATTAGATTTTACATTCATTAATTTTAATAGAATTATTATCATATTGGTATTGGTATTTTATTTGTATGACCCTTCAGATTTTGCAATAGCCACTAGAGTTCTTTTTGTTTCTTTAAGCCTTGTTTCTTCCTATCTCCAACCGTAAGCCTCATCCTCATCTCCTGATTGTAAGTCCAATGATTATCTCAACCAGCAAAGTCGCTTGGATTTAAAGATGAGTTGAGATGGTTTGTGAATAGTAGAACAAAATATTTTTAGAATATTATTATTGTTTTGGGATTTGAAAATTTTGAATTGTTTATTATATTTTGTGTCAAAATTTGAGAAAGTTATTCTGAGATTTGAAAAAGTTGAATTGTTTATTATATTTTGTGTGAGAATTTGAGAAAGTTGTAATGATGAAGATGAGATGAATTGAAATGAGTTGAGGTGGTTTGTGAATTCAAACGAGGAAATCTCATCTTCATTCTTATCTCCTAATTGATCATCCTAATGGGAAACCAACTCAGAAATCCTATTCTCAATCCTCCCTTTTCCCTCTATAAAATCCCATGAAGCTTCTGTATTAAATACAACACAAAACAACAAACCTTCCCCATGCACGCCTCAGCCCATCTCTATCGTGTGCTTCCTCTCTCGGTAAGCTTTTCTCCATCACCACACTCTTGATGTTCTCAGTTTTCTTCATTCCTCCAGAAAAGGCCTTGTTTCTCATAAAAGAAATAAAGCTGGCCTTAAAGGCCAGTTAGCCCTATCAATTGTACCTGTAGGTAGGTTGTAGTATTTACAAATATTGCCATCAAAAGTTGTCGTGTAACCTCCTGTAAACAGTTCTTCTATATACAGTCGTTAGATACAACCGGCATGCAATCGTCCATGCCATGTCAGATTTAAAATGAATTGTTTACTCTTTCTCTAAACGCACATGTTCTCTCTCATCAGTGCTCTCTCTCTCTTATCAACTCTCTCTATCTCTTGCTCCTCAGGTCGTCTCTTTCTCCCATTAGCTCCCTCTCATCAGCTCAGTCTTCCTCTCTCATCAACTCTCTCTCTTTCTCATCAGCTCAGTCTTTATCTCTCATCAGCTCTCTCTCATCAGCTCGGTCTCTCTCTCTCATCAGCTTAGTCTCTTTCTCATCAAGTGTCTCCACGTCAACCCCGCTTGCACGCCGTTTGCACCAGGCGCTTGCAACAAGCATTTTTGCCTGTAAAAGCCTTAGACTTTTTATGTTGCGTCAAAATTACACCTACTATAATTCTACAATTACTTTTATGCCCTTTAAATCATTGTTGCGTAACATCCAGTAAGCACCTTGAATAATCATGGTCAAATTATAACTCTGCCCTTAAGTGTCTATGTCAGATTTGTGTCTTAACTTGTTTGATATGTGGGCTGTCTTCTCTCATGGGCCTTGGGCCTTCCTATTTCCTGAGAGGGCTGATTTCATAGACTATTGTATTGTTTTAATTGGGCTTGGACTATTTGATTATTTTATTTATAGTCGGGTTGGGCTTAATATTTTAAGTTGAGTTTAATTTTATTAAATAAATATATTAGTCATAGACTTATTTTTCTAAGAAATTGTTTAAAGAATTTGAAATATATTTTAAAGTATACTATTTAGCCTAGTATTTTAGTTAATATTTCCTTTATCTCTATTTAGTAGGATTTTAATAAAATTATTATATTATACTTTAAAAAAAATTAAGGAATATGTTATGAGTTTTGAATAATATTATTATGTATTAATCTAAGTGTAATTAACTATGATTAAGTCTATTTTATTTATCAAATATTTTCCCAAATTATTTTAGATACAAAAATACATATATATAGTTAATGATATTTGATCTTTATTCTTAAACGCTTATTAGTAGTTAAATTCCAGCGGGTTGATCTTTATTCTTAAACGCTTTTAAGTTCAATGTCTATCATATGAAGAGAATTTCTACTATTTATTGCAATAGATTTGATATAATTATGCTATTAAAGTTGTGGATTAAAAATAAAGAAATATGTCAAGAATATTTAATTAAATGATATTAATATTTATTAGATTTCTTATAAGATTGAATAATTGTGTTAAGAAAGGAAACCTATTTTAAGAATTGAGGTTTTTATGACTTATTTAAAATAGTCCAAGTATTCTACTAAATTATAATATGCTATTAGTATTTAAGTAATTTAAAATATCAAGATTTATTGATTATGGTGTTAAACAAAAGATTTATTTGACTATCTTCTATATATGAATTTAATTAAGTAGGATATTTGTACATGTTGTTCCTAGACAGATTTAGGGATAGTTAATACTGTGTATAAGTGACGAGCTAGGAAGTGAGATTCAAGAAGAAGCACAACAAGGTAAATAATTTGATCACAAATTAGGATCATCACAGCTCAACTTATATGGATTATTATTAGTGTCAATTCTTTTATAGCAATTTTTTATGTACCACTCATGTCATATGCAAACATGTCATCCAACATAGCATACGATCATGTCATTCTGTATCATGTTCAGATTAAAAAATTATAATTATGTATGTATTATGTCATGCATCTCATGTGCATAAAACACATAAGCTATCTTAAGTTCAAGTGCAAGACAAGATAAGATCAGTTAATCAGATTGACATTTAGATGCATGGTACCAATGTAGTTTAGATCAGGGTGGATGTGCAAGTCACGAACTCAAGCGTGGTTCACCATAGTATGCCAGAATACTATCAGCGGCTCCCATCGCGACAGCGGGAAGTGGGGACTGTGCACAACCTCGCACACAGAGTTAAGTGTGTTGGCCAGTCAAACCAGTCAGTTAATTCAGATAAATTAATCATGTATAGCATAAACATCAGTATGAACAGTCATGAAATTAAGCTCTTAGCATAAAACTTTTATGAAAACCTTATGTTATTATGTTTACGTTGTGATGGATTTATTGTTGAGTCTTCGACTCATTTTAGTTTATTTTATTTTTTTTAATCACCCAGGTGAGGATGATGAACACGAGCAGGCAGACCAGGATTACAAGGAGCAGTTGAATTAGTTTCAGACCTTCTAGAATAAAATTGATTTTATGACATAAATTTTATTCAATTTATTCATTTAATATTTTGGAAGACATTTTATTAGACAGTTTTTCTACAAAATAAATTATAAATTCATTTATTAAATATGAGATCTCTTGCTGAGTTTATTTTATGAAAAATACGTGACACACCTAGCCTACAGGAAGGGGGTGTTACAATGTAAGAGACCCTTATTTAGAGAAAAACTATGGATTGGACTAAAGGCAAGCAATAGGAATGTGCGTACCTTATCCCATCAATCTATCTCTATCATCCTGCAGATAGACGATTGAGATCAAATGGCTCATATTCAAGCATAGCTGGAGTCAACAAAACATTAGCACACCTAACTATCTTGCCTAAAAAATACACTAGACAAGGGACAAATTCTCACTTTTGAGATCGTAAAGTGATGGATCTTCTTTGAAGTCAGAGACTTCAAAGAAAGCTAGTAACTGCAAAGGAAGGGCAGGAGGAGCAGCGCCAGTGCCACCATAGTATTTTAAATATTGTTCAGGTTAGTTAGTTTTAAGATCACTGGGAATGTGAGATGAGTGTTGGTGGGTATGATTGTAAGGATAGGCTTTGTATATTCTCTATCTCTTTTCCTCCTTTTCTACATGAAAAGTAATATAAATCTTCTTCATTATGTTTATGGATTATGACTACATTGCAATTTTGAGATTATGAGTTTGAATGATGTGGATTGATGATAACTGTGAGTTATGGGTGCGTGTGTCTTACCATGTGTTGATCATCATGGACTGCTATAGAAGGGTAAAGGGAGTCCTTGTGATGATCGAGGTGGAATGTTTTAGTATTGGCCTCACTCTATAGAGGGGTAAAGAGATTCCACAGGCGTATCATGTGTGTTATCTTCGAGTCAGTTGACCAGGTAGAGTGATTCCCTTGGTTGATCATATATGTTGTCTTTGGGGCGAGGAATAGGTTGAGTGATTCCTTGTGTCGGATAGTTTGAAACTAGTGAATCAGCATGCATGGTGACTAGATAGAGAGAGTCCTCGCAAGCAGTGTAACGGGTCCGATTCAGTCTAGTTTTGGACTTATTTTAAAATCAAACCAGTATACACCGGTTTTAAGAATTGAAGAATCAAATACCAAATCGATTTCCAGAACTTTTGATTTTCTCAGTTTCGGTTCGGTTTGGTCCGGTTTTACCAGTTTTTCCAGTGTAATTTAATGATGAAAACCTCACAAAGTTTTCTAGATCAGAGAAAGATACTAGTATAATATTGAATTTAACTATAGTTTATATAAGTTAGACTATACACCTTTTATATGAGTACATATGATCAAATGTATAGAAATCTATTTATCAAAAAGAATATATATTGTAATTCATTATGCCATAAAATGTATTTATCCTTGATATATATAATATATATATCAAAAGTATGTTTATATTAATAACTTAATATTAATGTTCATGTTTAAGATTAATTTTATGTTATATTAATTTTGAAGTTTTATGTTCTAAAATAAAAATTTATAGGCTATATCAAATGTTATAACTTATGTTAATATTTATAAAACTAATTTTCTGTTATATCAAATATTATATTAATTTTATGTTATTAGATTATTAGACATGAATAATAAGATTTTAAAATTGGATGTCATATTAATTAAAAATTTAGCATATAATATATATAATATAATATAATATTAAAAATTATATATAATATTAAAAACCATATAAAAATAAAAAAAAATTATATATATATGAACTGGTCTGTTTCAGTCGAGTCTAATGCTATAAAAAGCAAAATCCGAATTGGGCCGGTTTTATAAAATTGGAATCGGTACCGGATCAAACCGGTTTTACATTGAACCAAACACACCGGTTCGGTCCAGTTCACTAATTTTCTGATTTTGTTTTTTCAGTCCTAGCCCCCGCATCAAACGGTGGCTTTAATGAAAGGGTTCAAGGTGGTTTCTAGCCTCAATGGCAACTGCGTATACTTGAGATTTTCTTAGAGGGCGACTCCTCAACATGCTTATATACTTGTGTTTTATTCAAAGGGTGATTCCTATCCATAATTATGAAGACATATGTTTCTACTCAAAGGGTGAGTACTTACCAAGCATGAATTTGCGTTCACAAATAATTCACATGAAATAGTGCATACATCTTCACATGCATTGTCTTTCATGAGCAGTATTGTCATAGTTGTTTAACTTACATATAATTTCTTTCATCGAAACCGTAGGTCTTGATGTAAACATAGTTCGGGAGGAGATTCCCAAAGAGGAAGGACTGAACGTGCCCGAGTGTTAGAGACGATCGAAGGCTTGTCTAGTGAGAATGTACTATTTACTCTAGCGATAAATTGTGCTAAGTAAGTCATACTTGGATGAGAGTGATGAGCAATTGGTGTTTTATAATACTATTTGGGAAGTGACAATGACTTGCGGATATTATTATTATTAATGATGGACCTTTTATTAGTTTAGACCTCTACTACAATTAGCATAAGTCTCTAACTAAGCCTTTACTTATTCTATTGTGATATACTCATATGTTTTATTTACACATGCATTACTTGTGAAAAAGAAATTGCATGCCTATTTCTGACCTAAATCCGGAGTGTTGCCGACTAGCCAACATCCTTGGTACCTTAGATTCTCGCCAAACTCTTTACCGAGGAACAAGGCACCACACGTAGTGTCAAAACTTGTTATAGCATTGAGTGTTATTAATGTTTCAACATCCCGTGTGGATTCTCTTCCTAAGTTGCCTCCTTATCTTCAACCTCTAGAGCATATTATGCTAACTTTAGCAAGGTCAATGGTGATTTCCATGCTCCTTGTCTCTACCATGACCACGAGTGGGGCTGGATTTGCCATGCCCCTGCCTTTAACATGACCACGGTTGGGGCTAGGTTTGCCTCAATCATTGAGGGTAAGTTTTGACTCTTATGCTTGTTCTAATACATAGAATTATCATTCTTTTGAATCCTTTACTCATGCAAAAAACCTATCAACTCCTCAATTGTAAGCTTTTCCAAGTCTTTAAACTCTTTTTTAGCTACAACTACATGCTTGAATTTAAAATACTAGAGGGACCGAAGGGAAGCAAGGAATGGGAACTGGAGTAGTCTTTGGACTCTTTGACCTCATTCACCTTTTATACTACTACAAAACACTCCCAATAGTAGACTGGAGATGATTGCTTATGCCTCAACTCATGACATGATTCCCCAACTTGATTCAAGCTGTTAACATTTGATTCCTAGTTTCTTAATTCGTTGATATTTGCAAATATTGTAAGATCGAGGAAGGTCATATTATTGATGCATACATGTGGTAACAATCTCAGAATGTGAAATCACCACTTGTTTCAAAAGGTTAAGCTAATGGGAAGAGGTAGATTTTATTATTTATTTTATATCTTAACACTCCCTCTTATTTGTGGGCTAGACTTTTTCTTAATGAGTAGGCCCAACAAGTGGAATATTTAAATGGGGTAGAGTGTAGAGTCAGGGTTCGATTTCAGAATTTCTACTCTAATACCATGTGAAATCATTACTTGTCTAAAAAGTTTAAGCTGATGGGAAGAAGTAGATTTTATTATTTATTTTCTATTTTAACACAGAACTAGAGCACGCTATCACAACTAAAATTAGAATATAGTTACTATTGAGTGGGCAAAATTTGAATCTAGCTTCCATCCATTGAGAACAACTGAATTTTAGGACGACTGCTCCCTTCTAGACAGAGATCATCACATTAGTTCTTTGCAAGAGCACCTGAAGCTTTGAAGGCCAATATTCTTCACAACTAAAGTTATGGTACTTTCTTTTAGAAAGGTGCATGTGCATTTTATAATTGGGGATACCTTCTATGGTAAAACAGGAAGCAAGCCGAATCTTTTACCTTCTATATTTCTAAAATTTGTATTTGGACTCAAAGATATAATGGGAGAAAGATAGAGATGTATAATGGATCACATATCATTCATTGTCATCTGTTTTATTTTTTAGGACAGTATTTAAATGCTCATTAAATATTTCAGATTATCTGTCTCTCTCGCACTCTACGAAATAATCCAAGTCATTAGCATAAAGTATCTTCACATGCATATAAATGTTCAAAGAAATTTTCATACGTCTTCAACTTACTGGATGGCTAACAAACAAGACACAAAATAATTTAATTTATTTGATTCCTAAATCTACTAGCTAGAAAGATAGATTCAAACTTTCAGAGAAATCTCCCCCGTCTGCACTCTGGAGGAAGACCCTGAGGGAAGCGTTTTAAATCAGTGCAATAGTTGTAGATCATGAAGTATTTCTGAACCCATCTCAGACGTCTTCGGCCATGGGCATCAAGCTCGTTGGCTAGCAACCTTGCATGGGATAGGGAAGTGGTGGACTTGAAGGATGTAACTTTGAAGTTCCGGTAGTATGCTGTGAAGGGTGACTTGGACCAATCAGCTTTCACCAATCCACCTCTTGTGGCCCAGTCGTCAGCGTTCCAAAGACTAGAATAAATCTTCATTGGTTGGCTCTTTGGGAATGGAACGCCAATCGACTCAGCATTCTTGAATACTCTTATAGGAATGTTATCAACCAAGAATCTGGGATCCAAAAAAAAAAAATTGTGTTGGGAATTTTTTAAGTGTACTTGAAGTTATAACAAACAAAGAAAATTCAAGGATAACCAAAGATCATAGAACTGTATCCAAGTTTACTAGGTTTGTTGTTGTTGGCAAATAGTAGAAATTAAAGTTGGTGTTTCTCTTACATTATATGTTGGGCTTTCCAGATGATAGAGTAAGTGTGAAAATTTCTTGTGGGGTCGAACCAGAGATAGAACTGCTGCTCCCTGTTTCCCTTGCCCTGAGTGAACACGTTGGTATGTACAATATAAGGGTCACCACTAACATTTCCCAAGAATTCGAAGTCGATTTCATCGTGAGTTGGCCCCTGAGAGGACAACTGCAATAGAAAATAAGAGTAAAAGCATGTGAAATAAGAGAGCTGTGTTTGAATTTTTTAGCGTGTTTCTGGAAAGAATGACACGAAAATGACTTAAACCAAGCTATGTATAGGGTGTAAAGGGGTTGGGGTGGAACTATGCCAGTAAAACCATTGCGAGTGGAGAGAATGAACGAAGATGGATGCAAGCCCTCGAAAGCTGATTATGTACCTTCAACTTTCGCTTTTCAAGAGGCACATGCATGAAAAAATGAACGAGTTTGAAGACATACATAGTATGCAGTGACAGTGCCAGCAGAGTTGCCGGCAACAAGTTTTAGCTGCATATCGATCCTTCCAAAAAGGTATTCATTCTTAGACTGAAAGCCAGAGCCAGAGACTCTGTCTAGAGACAGAGACAGAAGCTGTCCTCCTTTGAATATTCTGGCACGGTTGCCTCCCCATGTTATATCAAAGTCTTGGTAGAAGTTACCAGCACAGGTTGCAACTAATAAACAACTGAAAACTACACCAACCAATGCAAAACCAGAGAACCCCATTTTTAGAGAGAGAGGCAGAGGGAGAGAGAGAGAGAGAGAGTTTGTGATAGTTATAAGAGAAAGGTTTTAGGGACAACTATATATATATAGGAAGGAGGAAATGGCTGTAGAGATGAGAAGAAAGGGAGATCAGCTAGGTTAAGGAAGGGTGGGGGACGCGTGAGCATCAATAACTGGAGGAGCCAAAGCTGGTGCCAGCTGAGCAGACCATGAAAGCTGGAAGCTTTTGCTTGGGCATTGATGTTTTGATTGATTATTTATTTATTTGTTTAGTTTTACAGAGAATGCTATGTGTTACAATCATGGTGCTCTGTAGGGCCCTCTTTGCTGTGATTTAAAATAGGTGGTGGATGACAACGAGTATGGAATGGGAGAACAATGTTTTGCAAGTTCTGTTTAGGACCACGACTGAGGAATTTGAATTTCCCCATCGAGAAGAATGTAATATTGTACTTGAATATATTTCTAAGATACCAACTCTTGTGCCTTAGTTTGTTATTTTAGAAGAGTGAGTACGTATTATAATCTACCATACATTTAAATGTCTGCAAAAGGACAACATCGGCAATAGTGAAGATCAGACCAATCACAAAAAGAAATAGTGTACAATTGGAGCTCCAAATACATTATTTTGGTTTATGATGTCACGTTTGATATGAGAACATTCCAAAATGTATCCGGTCATAAATGTAAGTTTTTATGATAAATGAATGATGATAATTTTCCTTAAAAAAAATGTCTGCAAAAGGCCAAAAATTTTATCACTTTTTTTTTTTTTTTGGCTATTTGTTATGAATTTTATTATCTTCAATCATGCACATTACTTAATCATTGTAATATATTTTGAGTTATTTTTTATTTAAATGATTGGTTTATATAAAAACCATTTGAGCCACATCAGCCAATTGTGATTAAAAATGATAAAATTGATAACGTTATTTTATGAAAATAAAATCTTTTGTCATTTTAAAACACCATGCACAGATGTTTTAAGGAAAATGTCAAAACATTAAGCATGAAAATGTCTTCATTAAGTTAGGTGGGGCTTTACTATTACCACCACATGATGAAAGTATTCTAGCATTTAGAAACACAACATCCAAGAACAATGAAACCAACTGGTTTCAATTCTAGTACGTGAGATGAGACATTGCATTAATGTAAGATTGTAATAAGCAAACAGAATTTGTCGATTTTGGAAATAAGGGGAATTTGTAATTAGGGTGGCAATATCTTGATTTGTTTGAGAATAATCAGCACATTAGCAATTTTTATTTAAGGAATCTGCCTAAGTTCATGAATAAGCATGTTTGTTTAATTATTTTCAATCGAAATACAAAAAAAGGAAGAAAAGGTAGTGTTAATTAATTGAATATCTTAAATTATTGTTGGGAGAATAAATATTTGGTCTGGACTGTGATTGTCAAACCGCTGGATGCCATTGAATCTTAGTAACAGTAATATTTGATTAGCTACAAGAGATCTAATATTAAATGGCTTTGATTCTTCACAGATTATAGAAGCCATCAGAAGTGATAGTATCCGTGATTCTCTCTCTCTCTCTCTCTCTCTCTCTCTCTCTCTCTCTCTCTCTCTCTCTCTCTGTGCATGGAAGAAATATATATACAAAGGAGAAAGTAGAAGAGTTATATAATAATAGTAGTTGGAATAATAATGATAGCAACAATACCAATTAATTTAAACAAAACCTATACATATACATAATTAGTTGGTATTAAACAAGACCTAAGTGGGTACTGAGGAGGCTAAAGATCCTGAAAATATTATTATTATTATTATAAATTAAAAGGGTAAGAAGGGGTAATCGGATGAGACTTTCTTACAAGGTCTCGTTTGGATAATGAAATAATATGAAATGATTTTAGATGAAAGTTAAAACTTGAAAATTGAATAAAATATTGTTAGAATATTATTTTTTAATATTATTATTATTTTAAAATTTGAAAAAATTGAATTATTTATTATATTTTGTGTAGAAGTTTAGAAAAGTTGTAATGATGAGATGAGATGAAATCTTTTCTATAACCAAATAGAGCTTAGTCGTGATTATAGTTAGAGACGAAGCAAGTTTTGGAAGCTATATGCAGTTAAACTTTTTTCAATATCACCACTAGCAAATAGCATTTTGTATTAATGAAAGAACGAAAAAAATATAAATGCTAAAGAATAACTAAATTTTTCAAGATTAATAAGTAAAAGTAGGTCATTTTACACTAAAAATGATTTTAAAATCCAAATACCTGTACACATTCTGAAAATAATAATAAATACTGGAAAATCTATATACAGAATTTAGATAAAGTCTAGCAGGTTTGGAAGTCGAGAATTCTCAAAAATTCTCATCTCATCTCAACTCATTATTATACTTTTTTTAAATTTTCATATAAAATATAATAAACAATTCAACTTTTTCAAATCCCAATACACATTTTTCAAATCACAATTCAATTTTTTCAAATCTCAAAACTAAAAAATAATATTTTAAACTCTAAAACAAAACACAAAATTCTCATCTCACCCCCAAACCTACCAGAGAAACTTTATAAAAAAAAATTGCATCCTTTTCTCAAGAGTTCCTTAAAATCAAAAGTTTTTTTTTTTTAAAAATGGATAGAATTTTTATTCATCATATGCAAATCCAATCGGTCATTACAGAATTTTTCACTCAAAACTGAATTCAAAATCTATACATGACCTTCCTCTATCCATACTTTATCTTCTAGACTTGAAAGAGCTAACTTTGCCAATTTATGTGCCACGCTATTGGCCTCCCTATATGTAAACCAAACACTCCAGCTTGGTCTTGCCATGAGCACGCTTCTCGTATATATCAAAAATCACATTTCCATAATCTGTAGCTATATCTTCCATACTGTGTGTATCCTTCACAACTCTCTGAGAGTCACCTTCTAGCATCACCCTTGTCAGCCCCAGCCCTATACGAAAATCCATAGATTTTCTCAAAGCTAGTGCCTCGGCAATTACAAGTTTGATTGCATGATTTAAATTTAGACACAAAGCAGCAAAAATCTCTCCTGCATTATCTCTGATTATCACTCCAATCCTAGCTTTCTTTGACTAATTATCCACTGCAGCATTCCAGTTGGCCTTGCATAATAATCCAGTTCATTTTTTCTAGTTTCTTAAGGGTCTCTCTATTCTTCTTGATTGCATGCTCTCTTGTTGGTAATTATGGGTTGCAATAAACTCCTGCAGACATTGTTGTGAAAAACGATGACAATAATGTAAAACAAACACACACAAGAAGCAATCACACACGACACAATGATTTACGTGGTTCGGCAAATTGCCTACGTCCACGGGAGCTGAAGAGGATTTGTATTACTTGAGGAATCACAAATACAATGGTTGGACGACTACTGTTCATGCACAGTACGGCTACAAGTCAGAAAAATAACATTTTTTATATGTAATGCGGTGGAAACCCTAATAATTTCAGAATTAGCAATGTTCGCTTGAGCGGCGCGTCGAACGAACCTGTTTCCCACAATAGCTCAAGCCATGAGTCGAGCAGATCTTTGAGCGGACCACTCTGCCTGACTTCGCTCGAGTAGTTAGAGACTCCGCTCGAGCGGTGGACCAGTTTCCACAATACTCAACAATTCTCCCACTTGAAGACTGGTACACCCATAGTGTCACCCTCTGCCTCAAACATGATATCCTCCACCTCTACAACTCAATGCCCTGTCTTCATGCTAGAAGACCAACTGAAGTTGCGCACAACTTCAGTTTCTCAAGTGTAACACCCTTTGTCAACATATCAGCAGGGTTCTTACTTTCACAAATTTTCTCAACAACTGTCCGTCATCCAATAATGACCGTATAAAATGATACTTGATCTGAATGTGCTTTGTCCTGGAATGAAACGCTGGGTTCTTGGTAAGGAATATGACATTCTGACTGTCACTGTAGAGAGTGCCCTTCTGATTCTTTTTACCCAATTCCTCCAAGAAGCCCTATAGCCAAATTATCTCCTTTGCAGCTTCTGAAACTACAATGTACATAGCTTCTGTCGTAGACAAAGAAACTGTTTTCTGTAGATTAGAACCCCATGAAACTGCAGTACCACCCAGGGTATAAACAAACCATGTAGTACTCTTTCTTCTATCAACATCTCCAACTAGATCAGCATCAACATACCCCTGTACCTCTAAGCCCTCTCCTGAGAAACACAAGCACGTTTCTAAGGAGCCCTTTAGGTACCTCAAAATCCACTTCACTACTTCCCAATGTTATCTTCTTGGGTTACTCATGTATCTACTTACAACTCCCACTGCATGAGTAATATCTGATCTAGTACAAACCATAGCATACATAAGTGAACCAATAGTTGAGGCATAAAGAACCTTACTCATGTAGTCTTGTTCCTCTTCTGACTTTGGTGACTGATCCTTGCTGAGTCTAAAGTGACTGCCCAAGGGTATGCCAACTGGTTTGGCTTTGTCCATATTGAACCTGCTGAGTACCTTTTTCACATACTCAGCCTAAGAGAGTCTCAACGTGCCTCTGACTCTATCTCTGACAATTCTCATGCCAAGGATTTGCTTTGCAGCTCCCAAATCCTTCATTGCAAAGTGCTCTGACATCTGCTTCTTCAGATTGTTGATCTCATCAATACTAGCTCCTGCAATAAACATGTCATTCCCATACAACAACAAGATAATATAAGAATTATCAAACTGCCTGACATAGCAGCAGTGATCTACCTGACATCTGATGTACCCTGCACTGCACATAAAACTATCAAACTTCTTATACCACTGTCTAGGAGCTTGCTTCAGACCATACAAGCTCTTCTTCAATCTGCAAACTGAATCTTCATTTCCCTGTACTACAAACCTCTCAGGTTGGTGCATGTAGATGTCTTCTTCAAGGTCTCCATGAAGAAAAGCTGTCTTCACATCTAGCTGCTCAAGAAATAAATCTTCAGTAGCAACCATAGCCAACACTAACCTGATGTTTGTGATCTTCACCACAGGAGAAAAAATCTCAGAGTAATCAATACCCTGCTTCTGCTGAAAGCTTTTTACAACAAGTCTAGCTTTGTACCTCTTATTGCCATCATGCTCAATCTTTACCCTGTACATCCACTTGTTGTGCAATGCCTTATTCCCTGATGGAAGTTTTGTCAACTCTCATGTCTGATTCCCTAACAAAGAATCCATCTCATCTTTCATGGCCAGCTCCCACTTGCTAGAATGTTCATCTTGCGAAGTTTCCTGGTAGCTCTACTGTTCTACACCATCTGTCAACAGAATATAATTCAAAGTAGGTGAGAAACGCTGTGGAGGACGAATAGTCCTAACTGACCTGCAAACTACAGCTGTAGGAGTGGACGACCCTGGATCTAACTGCGGAATAATAGGAGTAGGTGTGCTGGACCCACTCTCCCCGTCACTCACATCTCTCCACTACACTGTGACCTCTGGTAGGTCATCCAATCTCACAAAATCAGACTCCTGAAGAACTTCTTCAGCAACTCTACTAGTCTTGTTCTTGTACACAATCTTCTCATTGAAAATCACATTCCTGCTTCTTATAATCTTCCAACCCTGATCATCCCATAAACGATAGCCAAATACCTCGTCTCCATAGCCAATGAAATAACATTTCCTTGACTTAGCTTCAAGTTTACTACGAGTATCAGAATCAATAAGAACATAAGAAAGACAGCGAAAAGTTTTGAGGTGAGAAAATTTGACCTCTTTTCCGCTCCAAGCCTCCTCAGACAATCCACAATCCAACGGAACTTACGGCCCTCTGTTTATCAAGTAGACCGCAGTGCTGACTGCATCTGCCCAGAAAGTAGGTGGTAACCCAGCGTGTAGCCTCATGCTTCTAGCACACTCATTAATGGTTATGTTCATGCGTTCAGCAATTCCATTTTGCTATAGTGTCCCAGGAATGGTCTTATCCATTCTGATACCCTGAGTCGCACAGTATTCCTTGAACCCACCATCAATGTAATCACCACCATTATCAAATCTCAAGTATTTCAGCTTTAAGTCTATCTCTGTCTCAACCATGGCCTTCCAAATTTTGAACACATAAATACATCAGATTTATACTTCAAAAAATAAACTCATACCTTCCTGCTGTGATCATCAATGAACGTGACATAATAACGAGAACCTCCAAGGGATGCCACTAAGGAAGGTCCCCACACATATGTGTGCACAAGATCCAGTTTTCCTGTCTTCAGTGTTTTACCACTTTTCAAGAAACTGACCTTCTTCTGTTTCCCCATAATGCAACTCTCACACATACTGAGATCAACTGACTTCAGTTCTGATAGCTTACCTCTAGACAGAAGTTCTTTCATACCCTTCTAACTCATATGGCCAAGCCTGCAATGCCACAAATATACTGTGCTCTCTGCAATGATAGTAGCAATAGTGTTATCCAAACCAGTAGTCATATAGAGTGTACCATCTTACCCCTAACCAATACCAATGCCCCTTTGGTGACCTTCTAGGTGCCATTTGAGAATACCATTGAATGGCCACAATCATCAAGCTGTCCAACAGAGATGAGGTTCTTCTTCAACTCAGGAATGTGTCTGACCTTCTGTAAGGTCCATTTGTTCTTTTTAGGGAATTCAATGTCAAGATCTCCCATCCCCACCATGTTTAAAGCCTCCCCATCAGCCAGGTACACCTTCCCAAAATCACTTGCAACATAGTTTTGCATTAATTCCCGATGGGAAGATGTATGGAAAGAAGCCCCTGAATCCAGTACCCAATCTTCAACTGAGCTATGAACTGCAAACAATAGTGCATTATGTACTTCTTCAATTACCACATTAGCACTATCATTTTCGATCTTATTAGGGTTTTTGCAGTTCCTCTTTATGTGGCCAGCCTTGCCACAATTCCAGCAAGTTGCATGCTAACCAGGCCTTGACTTGCTCTTATCCCTTGATTTTGATCTGCCTCTATTTGAGTTCCTGTTTTGTGCTTTTCCCCAAGAGTCAACATTCAATGCTGAACTCGAACCTGAGGTCTCGCCTAAATCTCTCATGCACACCTTCTCAGCCAAAATCAAATCACGAATATCATCATAATTCAACTTTGATTTACCAGCAGAATTACTAACAGCCATTCTCATGGCTTCCCAACTATTTGGTAGTGATGCCAAAAGTATCAATGCACGTATCTCATCATCAAATTCAATTTCAACAGACGACAATTGATTTGTGATAGTATTAAAATCATTCAGATGTTGTGCAACAGACATATCATCTGACATCCTCAAATTGAATAACTTTTTCATCAAATGTACCTTATTATTCGCTAACGACTTTTTATACATACCTGACAAAGCCGCCATGAGATCCGTATTCGTCTTCTCCTTGATGACGCTATGAGCAACGGATCTTGATAGGATTAGTCGAATAACCCCCAGAACCTGTCGATCCAACAGGTTCCAATCAACAGCTGACATGCTGTCCGGCTTCGTCCCCAACAATGGAAGATGAAGTTTCTTCCCATAGAGTAATCCTCTATCTGCATCCTCCAGTATCCATAATCCGTGCCATCAAATTTCTCGATCCCTGATGCTTTCATGTCTGCTCCAACCATCGTTTTTCCTCAGACCCAAACATTGGCTCTTGATACCAATTGTTCTGAAAAACGATGACAATAACGTAAAACAAACATACACAAAAAGCAATCACACACGACACAATGATTTACATGGTTCGGCAAATTACCTACATCCACGAGAGTTGTAGAGGATTTGTATTACTTGAGGAATCACAAATACAATGGTTGGACGATTACTGTTCATGCACAATACGGCTACAAGTCAGAAAAATAACATTTTTTATATGTAATGCGGCGAAAACCTTAATAATTTCAAAATTAACGATGTTCGCTCGAGCGGCGCGTCGAGCGAACCTGTTTCCCGCAATAGCTCGAGCCATAAGTCGAGCAGATCTTTGAGCGGACCACTCTGCCTGACTTCGCTCGAACGGTTAGAGACTACGCTCGAGCAGTGGACCAGTTTCCACAATACTTAACAGACATTGCTTTGCATTCAATAGCACCATTTTTGGATGCTCAAATTTGTTTTAAAGAATTAGAGAGTTTCTTCTTAACCATATTCTTCTCATTGTATAAGCTACTAACTCAATCACTTCAGCGTTTAGTTTGTCATTTAGTTTCATCCATAGTTCCATGAAAACAGATTCATTACTCGACCACTTCTGCACTGTGGTACCAGTTTCAGCCCAAACATCTGAGGCTACAGAACATGAGCTCCACAAGGCATGCACATATGACTCAACCTCTTTTTCACAAATTGGGCATAAGCTATTATCAGTGATGCTCTTCTTGAAAAGATTCAATTTAGTTGGAAGAATTTCTTGTCCAGCCTTCCATAAGAAATGCTTGACCTTCCCTTCTACCTTTAAGTCCCAAATCCCCTTCTAGCCATCTCCTATATCAGCTAGTGTCGATGTTTCCCCTTTAATCAATTTGTTTCTAAAGTGCTCTAAATGGTAAGCACTTTTAGCAGAAAACATCCCATTATAAGTATAGATCCACATAATTTTATCTTCAATGCCCAACCTACTCAGAGGGATGCTCACTATGACTTCAGCTTCAGCCTTGTTAAAAGTTTCATTTATCAGTTTTTCCTTCCATCAACTAGTCCCTTGTTCAATTCTTCCCATGGTAGATCGAATCACCTCCTTCCCTATCGTTCGGTCTTAGATTAGTTTACCCCGCAATACTCTTTTCCCCTCTTTTCATCACCGCACCCATATGAGCTGTCTCAATATTTATTTATGCATTCTCTTCTTCCGAAAGCCTTAATTGTTCCCACTGTTCTTCCAATTTCTCCATGATTACTTCACCACTCAGTCCTGAGGACTAGCGAGTTCTTCCTTCTCTTACTCACACGAGTAAGCCAAGACTAGAGAATCCACCTATCTCTAATACCAATTTGTAAGGTATCAATACAAGATACCAGTACACGGCTCGCAAGGAAACACCCAACTCACACATAACAAAGATGAAACCAAGAACCGACTTTATTGATTCTTGAACAATGTTTTCGAGGAACCCTGAACCTCCTTTCAAGAAATGAGAAAACTTTAAGATAGACGATGAATGAATAGAATCAGATGAATTATACTGTATTTATAGACTGAAGAAGATCAATAGAACGACACCGTATTGAAATAGGACTGCTGCCTTCAATCCGTTATTTCTGTTACACGTTCCCCGCCTTCAGACTCCCTTAAGTTGTTGCGCACCGTTTCACTACTGCCTCCTTCCTTTAATCGTTGCGCACCGTTTCATTAATGTTCTCAACGCACCGTTTGATACCTCACGACACCAGCTTCTCAATTCCCACACTTACCAAATTCTGCTACTGCACATACATTCCTTTCAACACACATACAGCACTACTATCCATCCTCATGAACCTTAACGTGCAGACTAACACACCACCTAACTTTCCTTTCCGTAGAGAGGAGAAAAGTCAGAGGAGAATCATGGATGGTGGGTATATAACTTTAAAATCAAAATATTTATCTATTAAGAAATCGTATCTAAAAAATAATAAAAAAGATAACAGTGGAATTTAAATTTTAGTAGTAGGGCAAAAAATAAAGATAAGTACCCTAAAAAGAAGAAGTTTAGAAAGAAAATAGCCATAAATAAAAAATAATAAAACATGTCAATGTTCATGTCACGAGCAAAACTGCCCATAAAAACCAAAAATCTTTAATGTAATCAGGCAATGTGGCCTAGGTCAGATGGCATGGAGGGCAAAACCTGCCTTGGCTAATCGTTTTTTCCTCAAATTTTTGGAGGATTAGGGTCTCCCTATACCTCAAATTTTGATCTCTAGGTAATAATATAATATTGGAGCTGTGGTTAATTTAAACTTGCATGGCACGCAAGTTAATGATTTAAAGCCACATGCTCGAATTTGGAATATTGGCAGATTAATTTTGGCTCCTTGTTTAGGTTACGACGTTATATGCATGGGGCCTGACGCCAACAGCTAGCTAGCTAGCTAGCTTGTTTAATTTTAAGTCGCATGATCATGATGGAGATATAGCTTTTGACAAAAGGGGTCTCATTCACTTGATCTTGTCAATTACTGCATTGTTCATTATGATCATGAGTTTTTCTGTTTTGCCCATAACATTTTGTCAATTCTTTCATTTATAATAAGCATTTTAGTAAAATTAGTAATCGAAAAATGTTATGTGTAAACAACTTCACACATGATATGAATTAACATGCAAGTTATACACAAATTTTAAATAAATTAGAATTAAAAACTTAAAAATATTGAGTTTTGAAATGAAATTGTTATCTAGTAATTCCCTTTTATAACTTTCAAAATGTTAACAAAAACAAAAAAATAGAAAAAAAAAAAACTCACATTTCATTAAAGAGAACATAAAATATGTATTTACATAATCTAATTAATAAAATCTCGAAACTCCAAGAAACACGTAAAATAAACGCACGTGATATATCTATAAGGTGTCTAAATCTAACTTTATTAAGCAACGATTCTTTTTTTCTTTTTTTCTTTTTTTTTTTTTTAAAAAAAAAAAAGAGTCCTAACCACATGTTCAAGAGTGATCCGTACCCGAGTTTATTCAGAAACTCTCACTTTATTAAGCAACGATTACAACTAAACAACTTTATAGGATTGAAATGTATTTGAAGACTTTAAGAGATGCATATTAACAAGGTGGAGTACTATTCCATACTATGCATTAAACCGGTTCATTTTTAACGTACTTTATAGATCATAGGTTAAATCATGTATTAGATTTCTTAACAATTCTGTCTCTACCTGCAGGATATTGTATAAAACTTACTTGACGTTACTTAAAGTTTTATCACGATTTACACACACTTCTGTTATCCTTTTGGCAAGAAACGTGAAGACTAGTCATGACTTACTTTAATTTGCTTTCTTAATGAAGCACTAATAAATAAAGCCAGCTTTTAGAATGGAAGTCTCGAACAATAATAAGGGCTAGTTGCCCTGTACGTAGCATGGTTGTTCTTGTTCCCAATTCCCATGAAGCATGGATGCATCATCCTAGTAAAAATAATGGAAGAAAATGAGAAATAATCCCCACACGGAGAATGAGAAACTGTGGTACGTAGGAGAGAGGCCGGGGCCCGAGGGACAGTCGAAAATCCCCCAACCCACGGACTTCATGATCACCAACCACGCAAGCAACCGCGGCGGTGCTTAATTATTAAAGAATATTCCTTTTATGACGTAGGTTTTGGATCGAATTGTCACCTTAGACGCGTGATTTCTATTATTAAATTATATATTTGAAACCTAAGAAAATTGCCCCCCAACCATCATTGTTTTCTTACCCAAGTTCAGACATTTGTTTTTGGGATATGCGAGCTCTTTGACCACTTGCACAAACCACCAAATAAATGTCCTAATGAGAAGACTGCATATATATATATATGTATGCATGCATATATATGTACAAGTTGCGTTTAGTCTCGACCATGAAAGAGCTAGGGACGAGGGTTGATTAATTTGAGACATAACAAGTAATTTATAACTAGCTAGTTTTGTGATGGGTTTTAATATCTAGAAGTAAGAATACATGGCAAAAGCATTTTGGGCAAAGTTGCTAAATTTGCATGAAAATAGTAATAATGGGGCAATTATTTTAATTAAAGGGAAAAGTTTTGGATAATGAGATGAATACATGATTTTCTTTATATATATATATATATATATACACACACACACACACAGATATATATGTATTTATATGATGTAACGCCTCAAGAGAAGATCCTAACATATTTAGGCCCTGCTTAAAAGATAAATGATATTTACAGCGTGGAGTATGCAAGCGCCTCGTAATCCCTTTGAAAAATGTGAGTAAATATAAGACCTACATGAAAAAAATAATAATAATAATTTTTTAATAGTGGGCCATACTCTTTTTTAAAGACAATTGAATACCGTTTGCACACTCTATAACTATATGTAACATTACTTCGAGTAATGTGAAATCTCATATATCACCTACACCCATAAGCCAACAAGGGAAATCACATATGACTTAGTCTCGAGCTAGCCTATTATTGTTTGACAATACTTTGCCAAAGGTTTTGGTCTAAGGTTGATTTTGGAGACTTAAGCATAGTCAGATGTGAAAATGGATAAATATATCTATTGGAGAATGAATCCGAGCCACATACGAATAAAGGCACAGAAGCTGATATCACATAACATGCACTACGTTACCTTCACGTTTTGTTATTCTGTTATTCTGTTATTTCTTTTCTTCTGCTGAGTTGTATATAGAGGGCACTGATGTCTTTTCATAACTAGAGTTAGTTAGATTATTCTTTCCTTTTGTGTATATATGCATATACTGTTCCATTACAAGAAAATATACGAGAAACAGAATATAATTGATTCTGCAGCTCTTCTTCTTCTTCTGGGCTCTTTTCCTTCATTTCCTTTTCTTACATGGTATCAAGAGCCACAGCGATCTGATGGCGAATGTAGAAAAAGAAAACAATCCAAAATCTGACAACAGATACCTCAATTTTTCAGACCCTTTCAATCCATTCCGAATCGAGAATGGTGATAATCCTGCTGCATCTCTAGTTTCTGATCCTCTCACTGCTGATAACTATGTCAGCTGGTCACGCACCATTAGTCGTGCTCTTCGTGCCAAGAATAAACTAGGGTTTATCAATGGCACATTGCTTAAACCCTCTGCTACTTCAGATCCCCTTTTCGAAGCTTGGGAGAGATGCAACGACTTAGTTGTTTCATGGTTGCAAAATTCTGTAAGTCCTTCTCTGAAATCCAGCTTGGCTTTAGTAGATGATTCTCGAACTTTATGGTTGGAACTTCAAGATCGTTTTACTCAACAAAACGGTTCTCGAATTTTTCAACTCAAAAGAGATTTAGCCAGTCTAGCACAAAATCAAGATTCTGTCAACATCTATTTTGGTAACCTTAAGGGATTATGGGATGAACTTGCTATTTATGATCCTATTCCTAACTGTGAATGTGGCAAATTAAAAACCCTTCATGACAGATATGATCGTGACTGTGTCATTCAATTTCTTATGGGATTGGGTGATACTTACTCTCACACCAGAGACCAGATCATGTTACTTGATCCCCTACCCCCTCTTAACCGAGTTTTCTCAATGGTACAGCAACAAGAACGCCAACATCAAATCAGTTCCTCCCCCAATCTTTCTGATTCCATGGCAATGCAAGCTAAATCCTTCAAACCTCATGCCAAATTCAGCACCCAGAAAACCAACCGCCCTTATTGCTCCCACTGTAAAATCCCTGGCCATTCCTTTGATACTTGCTTCAAAGCAGGTAATGCCGAGCCACCACAATGCACACATTGCCACATGAATGGTCATAGCATAGAAAAATGCTATAAACTGAATGGTTACCCCCCTGGCCATAAGCTTCATGGCAAAACTAAACATGTTGCAGCAGCTGCCACTCATTCTCGACCACACTCAGACAGTGATCCTGATGAAGACTCCACTGAGTCCATGGCTCTCACCAAGGGCCAGTACCAACAACTCATTGCCCTTCTGCATTCCAAGGACACCAGCTCAGCCATTGCTTCACTCACAGTTGCTCAACCTTCTGCCTCATCTTCAAATAACCAAGTCAGCTCCTCACGAGTTTCTGGTATGCCTACCTGTCTTTCTACTCACACACAGCATCCTTCACAACCACACACTTCATCTTGGATACTTGACACAGGTGCAACAGATCACATGATCTGCTGCACCTCCCTCTTCACTTCCATTACAGCCACCACTTGTTACCAAGTCAAATTACCCAATGGAGAAGCTGTTCCTGTTACACATATTGGTGTAGTAAGACTCTCTGATCATTTAATCCTCAATAACGTCCTTTGTGTTCCTTCATTTCATTTCAACTTGTTGTCTGCCAAGAAACTTGCTCAAGATAATGGTTGTTGCCTAATTTTTCTTTCCACATCTTGCTTCCTACAGGACTTAGCATCTTGGACAACGATTGGGATGGGTGAAGTTAGAGGCAGTCTTTATCATCTCCTCAGGTCCCCAGTGTCACCTTCAGCTCTAGTTGATGCTTTGCCCCATTTCATTCAACAATATCCATCCACTTCTGCTACTCATACAAATTTCATTTCTGACTTATGGCATTATCGACTTGGCCATACTTCTTTTTCAAGATTAGCTTTAATTACTGATCCTATTGTAAGAAACAACTTGAAATTCAATGAGCATACATCTTGTTCTGTTTGTCCCTTAGCAAAACAACACCGTTTACCTTTTTCTCAATCACAGCATTCCTCTTTAAATGCTTTTGATATTATCCACTGTGATATATGGGGTCCCAACTCCACTATTGCAAATGATGGATCTCGATATTTCCTCACCATCCTTGATGATTATTCTCGGACAACTTGGGTGTATATGCTTAAAAACAAATCAGACACCAGATCTTGCATTATCTCTTTCTGCAATTTAATTGAAACTCAATTCCAGACTAAAGTAAAGATCCTTAGAAGTGACAATGGAAATGAATTCCAAATGAGAGAATACTTCAAAAACAGAGGCATTATACATCAAACCAGTTGTGTAGAGACCCCCCAACAAAATGGAAGAGTGGAAAGAAAACACCAACACATCATGAATGTTGCTCGAGCATTGAAATTCCAATCCAACATCCCTCTTCACTTCTGGACTGACTGTGTTCTCACAGCAGTTTATCTTATCAATCGAACACCCACCCCTCTTTTGCACAATAAAACCCCTTATGAGACCTTACTCAATCATCCACCAAAATACAGCCATTTGAAAGTGTTTGGATGCCTTGCTTATGCCTCTACACTTTCTCATGGGAGGAAAAAGTTTGATCCTCGAGGCAGAGCATGTGTATTCTTAGGTTATCCATTCGGTGTCAAGGCATACAAATTGCTTGATCTCCAAACTGGGCATTTTTTTTTGTCCCGAGATGTTCATTTTCATGAAACCATTTTTCCCTTCCATGTCACTCATCCTCCTTCCTCTCATATTCCCTTTTCTTCTCCACCTCCTATTCTTTCCAACCTTCCGCATTCTATACCAGCTTCCACACCTACATTTCAGCAAACACCAATCACTTCTACTCCAGACAGTCCTCCACATTCCATTGTTTCCCCTTCCCCTTCCTCATCTTCCATTCCCAACCCACCACCTCTTCCTACCTTCTCTCCCATTCCTCCTCGAAGGTCAACTAGGACTCGAAGTGCCCCTCAATACTTGCAGGATTTTCATTGTCAAAAGACTGCACTAACTGCACCCATTCCAGAGTTGAACAAGCAGCTACTGTCCTCTTCAGGTAAGCCTTTCTCACTGCACAACACCATTTCATATCACGCTTTCTCACCATCTCATCATGCTTTCTCCACCACCATCTCCTCACACATTGAACCTAAGACCTATAAACAAGCTCTTAGGGACCCTGGCTGGTGCAAAGCAATGGACCTTGAGTTGGCTGCCTTGGAAGCTAACCACACTTGGCAACTCACTGATTTACCCGATGGGAAAATTCCAATTGATTGCAAGTTCATTTATAAGATAAAATACAACTCAGATGGGAGTGTGGAAAGATTGAAGGCACGGCTAGTAGCTAAAGGCTACACTCAGCTTGAAGGGGTAGACTACCAAGAGACCTTCTCTCCTGTTGCAAAATTAGTCACTGTGAGAGTTTTTCTTGCAATTGCATCAATCAAAGGTTGGCATTTACACCAATTTGATGTAAATAACGCCTTCTTACATGGGGATCTCCATGAAGACATTTACATGAATCAACCTCCTGGTTACACCAAAGGATCTCCTCAACAAGTTTGCAAGTTACTCAAGAGTTTATATGGCCTCAAGCAAGCATCGAGGCAGTGGTATTCCAAGTTCTCCACTGTTTTAATTGAATCTGGTTTTTCTCAGTCCAAGGCTGATTACAGCCTTTTCACCCGAGAAACACATGGGATTTTTGTTGCCATCCTTGTGTATGTTGATGACATACTCGTGGCAAGCAATGACATCAATTCTATTCACACATTGAAGCTGCTTTTACACAGCAACTTCAAGATTAAGGACCTCGGCAAACTAAGGTACTTTCTTGGCATTGAGATTGCAAGATCCTCCAAAGGAATTTATCTATGCCAACGAAAGTACACACTGGATATCCTCGCAGACTCAGGTAATCTCGGCAGCAACACAGCTAAAGTCCCAATGGAACAAAACCTTAAATTAGCTCAGTCTACTGGGATACCACTCTCTGATCCAAGCATTTACAGACGCATGATTGGTCGTCTCCTATATCTCACCATCTCTCGGCCTGATATCAGCTTTAGTGTTCAAACTCTAAGTCAATTCATGGCCTCCCCCACTGATGTCCATCTACTGGCAGCACAAAAAGTACTTCGATACCTCAAGGCTGCACCTGGTCAGGGACTCTTTCTCCCTAGTTCCTCCTCCTTTCAGCTTGAGGCATACTGCGACTCTGACTGGGCTTCCTGCCCCGATACACGAAAGTCAGTAAGTGGATATTGTGTGTTCCTTGGCACTTCTTTAGTCTCTTGGAAGTCCAAGAAGCAAGCTGTTGTTTCTCGATCCTCGGCAGAAGCAGAATACCGCTCCATGGCAGCTACTTGTTCAGAACTCACATGGCTCAGGTTCATTTTGGCTGCACTTCAAGTCCACCATCCACAAGCTGCTCTGCTCCATTGTGATAACCAAGCTGCCATACACATTGCTGCGAATCCCATCTTCCATGAGCGTACTAAACATATCGAGCTCGACTGCCATTTAATTAGAGACAAAATTCAAGATGGCAGCATCTGCACTCGTTATGTCCCCAGCTCTGCTCAGCTTGCTGACACTCTGACTAAAGCTCTATCATCTAAAGTCCTCCAGTCTCACTTATCCAAGATGGGAGTCGTAAATCTTTACGCTCCATCTTGCGGGGGGGTATTGGAGAATGAATCCGAGCCACATACGAATAAAGGCACAGAAGCTGATATCACATAACATGCACTACGTTACCTTCACGTTTTGTTATTCTGTTATTCTGTTATTTCTTTTCTTCTGCTGAGTTGTATATAGAGGGCACTGATGTCTTTTCATAACTAGAGTTAGTTAGATTATTCTTTCCTTTTGTGTATATATGCATATACTGTTCCATTACAAGAAAATATACGAGAAACAGAATATAATTGATTCTGCAGCTCTTCTTCTTCTTCTGGGCTCTTTTCCTTCATTTCCTTTTCTTACAATATATCAGGTCCAAGACAAACCAAGCGTTCTCGTTTTAGTAGAGCCAAGACCTTGACGCTCCAAGAAAGCGTAAACACTCAAAGAAATAAAACCTGACGCTCCAAGAATAGAAAGCTTTCTTGAGGTTTCTTCTACGGTGGGTTCCAAGTTTACGTAAGGCTGCATGGCAGCCATTGAAAACTTAAATCGACATTTGTTCATGGACCTTGTCTCGGTGGTGCCCCAACCTCTTCCCGAGTTGTCTATGGCGCATCGTGTATCGAAACAAAGGATGGAGAAGTTTTTTTCCAGTTCTCTAAGGATGAAATATAACATTCGGCAGAACCATTTAGGTTCTCGATAGTTCTGAAATTCCTTAGGAATCATCCTTCACTGGATGCTATTCGGGCCTTTATTCAAAATCGGTGGAATATTGATGGCATTCCAGTAGTGTCCACTATGAGGCGGCCTTGTAATGTGTCTATACGAATGACTTCGGAAGAAGACTGCATGAAGGCGCTGTCACATGAAGTATGCGATATCAATGGGATCCCATACCGTCCATTCTACTGGACACCAGACTTTAAGGAAAAAGAAAAACCATCTATCGTGCCGATATGGATAGTCTTACCAGGTTTGCCTCCTAACTATTAACATGAGTCCTTTTTAAAAATTCTTACAACTTCGATAGGTAGATTTATTCGGAGAGATAACCCCACTCATTGTGCGACTCGCACCAATGGTGCCCGTATCTGTGTGGAGATGGATACTGCCAAGGAGCCTCTATCTCATTTTTGGATTGGGTCTCCTGGTATGGGGTCTAGCAGAAAGCAAGAAATAGTATATGAGACATTGCCGGTGTTCTGTTCTAAGTGCAAGATTCAGGGGCATAATGTAAAGACTTGTAGAGCTGGAAAAAAGAATACCGTGAACAAAGTTTGGGTTCGGCAACAAGAACCTGTTGTTGAAGAATCGAATGAACCAACCATTCTTCCAGTTGCTATGGAAAAAGAAATTGAAGAAAATAAAGAAACTGAATTAAATTTGGAAATAGGGGAATCATCAACTCCTTTGCTGATTGAGGAGTTGGAAATGGAAAAAGAGCATGGTGAGCTGCCTGTTATTGAGTGTCCTGAGGAAGTGGGACAGAAAACTACGCCAGAGAAAAATGAAGTAAGATTGGATAATTCTCCCATGATGAAGGAGACTGAGTTGAACATAAACAGTCAGGAAGTTGATGTTGCCCAAACAAACGAAAAACATTTAGAGCAGATGGAGGATGAAAAAGAACAGGAGGAGGAGTTCTTTTTGGAAGAAGGGTCGATGTCGGATCTGGAACCAGAAACACAGGCGGAAGTTTTTCCGCAAGAGAAGGAATATCACACAGAAACAGAGGGTGAAGGCGGGAAAAGAAAATACCATAAGAGGCAATTTGAGAAAGTCAGGAGTTCCAAGAGGGTGGTCACTCGTGCTACAAAATACTCTCTGTGATAGGGTCCATACTAGTTTGGAATATCAGGGGGATCGGAACCTCTAAGGGACACTTAAAGACACTGTTAAAAAAATACAAACCGAAACTGGTAGTATTGATGGAACCGTTTCAGAGTATTGACAAAGAGCAACGGTACTTGAGGGTTTTTCAGTTTGATAAGGTAATAACGAACGAGGAAGTTGGGGGAAAAATCTGGGCCTTTTGGATGAATGAGTTGGATGTTCAAGTAGTCTGAATGGGAACACAATACCTATCATTATGTATAGCAGATGGAGATTCTCAGTTTCTGGGAAATTTTATCTATGCGAAATATAGTAGAATTGAAAGACAGGTCTTATGGGAGGAGATGAGTTCGAGTAACATGGGCATGGATAATTTTTCATTTGCTGGAGATTTTAATATAATTCGTTCAGACTTGGAAAGGAGAGGTGGTAGGCAAAGGACTAGAGTTGCCGTAGAGGATTTTAATAGATGGATTCACCAACCTCTAGATTTTGTTCACACAATGCACTCTTCTTATGTTTGCAAGTTAAATAAAGCTCGTTATGGTCTCAAACAGGCTCCCCGTGCATGGTTTGACAAGTTTAGCAGTTTTTTATTAACTTATGGCTTTATTTGTAGCACTGTGGATTCTTCCTTATTTATTTGTCATTCCTCTCATGGTACTCTTATTTTACTATTATATGTTGATGATATTTTATTGACTGGTTCCTCCTATGCTTATCTTCATGAATTTATTTCCACTCTTCACAGTCAGTTTACCATGAAAGACCTTAGCCCCTACACTACTTTCTTGATATTCAAATCACCCCAGTAGCTAATTGACTTACCTTGTCTCAAACCAAATATGCTATTGATATTTTAGAACATGATAAAATGCGTGATTGTAAACCCATGGGTATGCCCAAGACCAGGACTTATCTCACAGACACCTTTCTCTAATCCTGCTCACTACCACGATATTATGGGTGCACTCCAATACCTTACTCTAACTCGCCCTTACCTCTCTTACAGTATTAATTTTGTTTCTTAATTTATGCATTCCCCTACTGAAGCCCATTATAAAATGGTCAGCGCATCCTTCAGTATTTAAAAGGTACTGTTGATCTTTTTTTTCTTTTTTCTTTTTTTTGGAAGATGACAGTACCCCAATTTTATTGATTGCCCTCGCTTATGGCAGAGGAATAACCTGGTAACAAGCATGACACTTGGGATTTACAGATCTTAAAAAAAAAAAAAAAAAAAAAAAAAAAAAAAAAAAAAAAAAA
>QEOT01003963.1:405843-436281 GCA_003123785.1 Pterocarya stenoptera
TTAAAAAAAAAAAAAAAAAAAAAAAAAAAAAAAAAAAAGACCATCTCAGGCATCAAAATCAGCATAAATAAAACAACCTATACAATAAGCTAAACAAACAAACCAATAAATTAAATAACCAAGATAAAACAAGTCTAAACATGCCTATTATTTTTTTCAATCAACAAATAAATTTAAATCCTTAAACTAGGTAGACCAAGATAATCCAATCTAAAAAAACCTCTTACACGACGGGGTAACTCATCGGAATTAAAATATGTACAATTCATGCCCTCCTCGCCTTGCCTTGCCAAAAAAATCCGCCACCTTATTACCTTCTCTAAACTAATGAGAGATTGTGTACTCAAAACCATTAAGTACCTCAAAAAGTTCTTCCCCAAAATCCCAAAGGTACCAAACCAAACATAACTTATTTTTAAGCCATTGCACCACCACATCTGAATCACATTCAATTTGTACCCTACAATAATCCAGTTCTTTACATAGCAAGAGTCCCTCAATAAGTGCCCAAAGCTCCACTTCATTATTAGTACCATAGCCATATTTTGAAGAAAAAGCAGCCACAAGTTTTCCAGCATCATTTCACAATACCCCTGCACCACCACAACTCCCTAGATTACCTCTATAAGCCCCATCCAGATTTAATTTCATCCAACCATGTTGAGGCTGCTTCCAAGAAATAACTTTTGCTATTCTAATCACTGCATCCTTACAAATCGAAATTTCTAGCTCTTCAAATATACGACAATCCAGATTAGAAATTGACCCTCCTTTTGACATCAAACCATAAATTTTCTGAAGCCAACATTTAATGGAAAACCATACCGAATCAACAAATTGCAGCTTCCCCTTCATTCTTGCTAAACAACGATGCTGCCACAATTTCCAGGAGATCAAACACAACAAAACACCCATGGTCTTGGCCTTGGTCTGTTGATCTGGATCTTCATTTTAGTTCTCATTCTACACTTGATCTGTATGCCTTTTCATATGCAGATTGGGCAGATTGCCTCTCACCAGACGTTCCACAGATAGCTACTATGTCTTTCTCGGTAGCAATTGCATATCCTAACCTGCAAAGAAACAACATATAGTTTCCCAATCAAGCTCCGAAGCTAAGTACAAAGCAATGGCCCATACTACTACTGAGATAACTTGGATATCATTCTTACTTCGTGATCTTGGCATTCACCTCACCTCCACTCCACTCTTACTTTGTGATAATATCAATGCACTTTTTATGATAGTTAACCTTGTCTTTCATGCCCAGAGCAAGCACATCGAGATTGATTATCACTACGTTCATGAACGTGTAGCTCTTGGCCTTTTTCATACTCTGCATGTTTCAGCTTCTCTCCAACTTGCTAATATTTTTACCAAGCTGCTTGGACAACCTACTCTTTCTGATCTTCGCACTAAATTTGGCCTCGTACCTCGGCACAGTTTGCGGGGGCATAATAACACAAAAGGAAACTTACCAAATGAAGACTCACACCTCATAGAAGCTATCACAATGGCTACCTCCAAAGCATGATCAATGGAAGATTCTCCCAATCACCTTGACTCATGCAACGACAAGTTAATTGTATTTGTTTTCCATTTTCCACAAGCTAGCTTATTAAGCTTTAGTCTCCAACGGTACAATAGCTCATGTATTAGTGTAATACACGTTATATAAAGGAATAAACATACTCTCTATGCTCTCACGTTAGTTGAGGCATTTTATCAAGCACTTTGTGTTCACTGTCTTTACCTCCTACCACGCTTTTATGCTTATGGTTAGTCTCCATGCATTATAGTGGTTATATCTCCCATCGAAGTTTATATTGTCCTCCTGTTGGAAAAATAACAGAACATCTCCTTTGTGAATCCAGTGGCTACTATTGCAATTGGCAAGCCAAATCCCTTAATCTTCTCTCTTTCCTTTTCCTCCACTATGGTACTCATTTTGATCAAACCAAAACCAAAACCAAACTACAATTCTTTATCTCAAAGTCCAACCATGTTGAGAATCAATAAACTGCCTCCTTAATTTGGAGAGCCACATGTTGTTTTATTCTTTTATTAATTTTTGTCAAAATTTTATTAAAAATAAATTTAAAGAGACCAACAAGAATGTCCTCACAGTTATTGTGTTATTATTTATTATAAATATTAAAAAACAAAAATTATAAATATCTTTAATACTAGTTACTATGTTTAATGGATACATAGATGGTGTTTTTAATTACTAGCGTATTTAATGGGTAAATAAATGATTTTATTTTTTATTTTTTGTTAAAAAATCATAGTTGATGAAATATATTGGGCACATAAGAGAGTAGCCATTGGATTTTATAACAGGAGATTTCCTGTTATTTTTGCTACAAGAGGCAAGCCAGATCCTATATTGTCATACATAATTTACTGTGAGAAGGAGGGAACGAAAATAGAGTACAAAAAATTTTAATTTTGTTAAAAGTACTAAATACAGTCTCATGGTATGCAAGTTCTACGCACTCTACTTTTTTTTTTTTTTCTTTTTTTTGGAAATAAACCTCGTTGTATTCATATTCAACTTGTATCAGATACAATATACATTTTGTCTATAACCAACTGATTAGTAATCAAATCTGGACCCTCATCACCCAATACATGTCATTATCACAATACAATGCCATTTTAGCCTCTCAATGAGTAACACCCACCTCCCACCTATTATAGTTACTCACTTTTTGTTGTAAGCCTTCCACCACATGACCGAATTTAGAATCATCCTTATCCTCCTTCATAACAGCATCGACAACTCCCTTTGCATCCCCTTCAAACATAACATCCCCTTAGCCCCAATTCTTCACACGATACCATTGCTTCCCATAGTGCAGTGCATTCTACAATGAAAGCAAAGCTACTATATCCCCTTTTGGCACACTTTACAGCAATAACCTCTCCATTGCAATCCCTTATAACAACCCCAATACCCATACTTTGAGAGGACACATTTAGAGCTGCATCAAAATTGGCCTTAAGTTTCAACCCCCCTGGCTTTTTCCACCCCCTACCTCCACCATTTTCTGCCTCTCCCCCTATCTTCCCTTGAGCCAACTTAAACTCCTCATACCCTACTAATGATATATGTACAACATTGACAGGATCTAAGAATTTCTTATCAAATACAACTTTATTTCTTATATGCCAGATATTTCTCATAATCATGCCCATTTTCTCAATATTTTCCATTGTAAGTTTGATGTACATTTCATCTGATTTCATCACGATGTGTTTCTAACTTCAAACTTCCATCTTCTCTCTAAAACCCTTTTCCACCCGATTCTAGCTTGAGGGGGCTGAAGGGAGGAGCCAACGCTCCCACCCCCTCACCCCCTCCCAGTCTGCGTTTCTTTAGTCTAGGTTTTCTTTTTCTGCGTTATTTTAGGGCTAATAAAAAGGAACTCTTTTTGGGGTCTCAGTTTTTTTCCGTTTTCTCTTTTCTTTCTGGGCTTTGGTTCTGTTCCTCCTTCGATAACCCGCACAAACCTTGACCCATCCTCTCAGTGTATCCTCGCATGGATTCCGCCAGAGATTCGTGCCGTTTGGACGGTGCGATTGCGTTTGTAGTGTCGTGCAGTGCGTCTATGCCATGCGAAGGTGTGAGGATGCCGTGCCTGTGCGATGGGTGGGTGAAGCCAGGGATGGGTGAGAGGGACGGTAGAGGAAGCCAAGGTTTAAAGCCCAGGTGGATGCTGCCGCAGATCGCGCGGTTGGGCACAGAAGGAAGATCGAGGGAATGGAGGATGGATGATGGACATCGGGCGACGAAGGAAGAAGAAAAGAAAAGGAAAAAAGAAAAATTGCAGGTGGGCGGCTGCAGTGAACTTAGAGATGGAACCCTAAGGGCCTCCACTTGCAATTAGGCTGGTTCTTAGGCTAGGCCATTTGTTTCTCTAGCCCATATGCTGTTTATTTAGTTTTATGTGTATCTGTATTTCGTTTTCTACAGTTACTTTTTAGTTTTAATAAAATTCAAAAAAAAAATAGTGCCTTCGGACCTAAGTCCGAATAGAGTAGTCCCCCCTCCGCTTTGGCAGTGCTTATGGTGGGGTTGGTGCACCTTACTCCACTTTGTCGGGGTATGGTGTTTTGTTTATCTGGTTACTGTTAACTTTGTTAGGGACAGAGTCATGCTATCTCTTAGACTTAAGTCTTTAGAGATCAGCCGTCTGGACTAGACTATATCAGTGACGGAAGTATACTGAGAAGCTTCTAACGTTTATAATTGGCTTGTATGTTTTTAAGTCAAACCTTGTACGTCCTCTTTTATGAATGAATTTAGTTCGTATTCAAAAAAAAAAAAAAAGATGTACATTTCGTCCCAAAGCTGAAAAAACTCTTCACCCCAAAGCTGAAAAAACTCTTCACCCCTACCTCTATTTCTGTACAAAACTCCCTACCTTTGCCCAAATATCAGAAGTTGCTGGACACCACCGAAGTGCATGCATCACAGACTCCTCTATGCATTCTATTTGAAAAAAAAAATAGAGTCCATTTTTTAAAAAAAATAATGGGGCTCCCAAGTTTAGCCACTTTTTTCAAAAGAAATTTACGGGAGTTGCAAACTTTAAAACTGCAAATATTATTTTTCTTTTTCTAAATATTTAATCTTTCAAAACACAAATTATTTTGGATAACTCTATTTTAAGATTTCTACATCACACATTACTCACATAATATAATTTAATTTAAAAAAATAAATATTAAAATTTAAAAATTACAAATTAAATCATGTAATATCAATTGTGTTCGGTGTAATGACAAAAACTAAATACAGGGGTGGGGTTTTGGGTTTGTAAGGACTATGGGTAACATAGAGGCAAAATTGCAGGAGAATGAAAGCTACGTTGCCATTCATGTGCAGTGCAAAAGATGGCATTCACATGGAGACCTAATTCGGTTTCGAACTCTGGTTGCAGTTACAACAACCTCCTCCTCTTCCCTAAAACCCTAACCAAAGTAGCATCCTCCAAATTCACATTCTCGGCCGCCAAAACTAGCATTTCCTCTCCCCAGCCCCCAACAGCGCAATCAAGTGCAAACGCCTCACATGGTAATGGAACAGGGACAAGGCACACTGCCTCTCCTCTCAACACAGTCTCTGAGCGCGAGAGGCTCCGAGACTTGCTTGCAAAGCTGCGCCAGAAGAACTCATGCCCGTTGCAAACGCTTAGAGATGATGGAGATTGGACTGAAGATCATTTCTGGGCTGTCATCAGATTCCTCAAACACGCCTCTAGGTCCCATGAAATTCTTCAGGTTCTCTCTCTTTCCCTTTCGCTCTCGCTCTGGCATCCACATAAGTGGACACCGAGATTATAGCTATTGGGGTTTTCAGGGTTATGATAATATGTACCTTAATCTTTGATTGGCTTCTTAGTTACTTTACGTTTGGTTACTTATAAAGAATAGATATGGTTCTGGACTCTATGTTTGTGGTTGTAACTTGTGTTTCTTCCAATAAACTAAAACTACTCAACCTGTAACTCTATTAGGTTCAACTAAACGGAACTCTGTTTCGTGGGAATCATAATTAAGGATGGGTATTCTAAAATTCGATATCATTTCTTTGCGTCTGTGTTCTCCGCAGCCAGAGGAGCATTGTCAGATTTTTTTTATTTTATTTTTTAGGGGGTTTCTTCGCGTGTCTCCAATTGACTTTTTAAATGTATGAATAGGTGTTTGATATGTGGAAGGACATTGAGGCATCACGGATTAATGAATTCTACTATGAGAAGATAATAGGGCTGTTAGGTGAAGAGGGTCTGATCGAAGAAGCAGTGTCCACATTCCGAGAGATGAAAAGCCGTGGCCTTGTCCCTTCTTTGGAGACTTATAATTCAATTATTCATGGTTTTGCAGGAAAAGGGAGCTTTGAAGATGCTTTATTTTACCTCAGTGAGATGAAAGAAGCCAATGTGACACCTGAAACTTATACCTATGATGTGTTAATTCAAGCTTACGGGAAATATAATATGTATGATGAAATGGGTATGTGTCTTAAGAAGATGGAATTAGACGGGTGTTCACCTGATCAAATTACTTATAATTTGCTTATCCAAGAGTTTTCACAAGCTGGGTTACTCAAAAGAATGGAAAGAATATATCAGACCATGCTTTCTAAAAAGATGGATTTGCAGTCGCCTACCTTGGTTGCAATGCTAGAGGCTTATGCTAGATTTGGGATCGTAGACAAGATGGAAAAGGTTTTTAGAAGAGTTTTGAACTCGAAAACCCATTTGAAGGATGATGTGATAAGGAAAGTGGCTGGGGTTTATATTGGGAACTATATGTTTTCAAGATTAGATGACTTGGGAGTTGATATTTCAACAAGGTTTGGCACATCTGATCTTGTTTGGTGCCTGCGTCTTCTTTCTCATGCTAGTCTTTTGAGCCGAAGGGGTATGGATTCCATTGTTAGGGAGATGGAAGAGGCAAAAGTTCCTTGGAATGTAACAGTTGCAAATATTATCATGCTTGCTTATTTGAAAATTGAAGATTTCACTAATCTGAAATCCTTGCTTTACCAATTACCATTCCTTTGCGTGAAGCCTGATATAGTTACTGTTGGAATTTTATTTGATGCTATGATGATTGGATTTGAAGGAGCTAGGGAAGTAGAAACATGGAGAAGTACGGGCGATCTCTACAGAGTTGTGGAAATGAACACTGATCCCCTGGTTCTCACTGCATTTGGAAAGGGGCGTTTCCTGAGAAACTGTGAAGAGGTATACTGCTCCCTTGAACCTCAAGCTAGAGAACAGCAAACGTGGACTTATGATAGCCTCATTGATCTGGTTTTAGGGAAGCCTTAGTTGAATGAATTCGAGGTAAGCTCTTCAGTGATACCTTTATCAAAATCTACATCTATACACTATATATTTTCCAAATATAGAGCTTTGCTCGTATGAAGCCACATCATCAACCATTCTTCCACTCTATTACTATTAGAGGTATTGATACACATACAAACTTTTTTTACAATTGTTATACAACTCTGTTTTAAATGGAAGACAGCTATGTAAAATTTAAAATTTAAATAAAAAACTTCTGTATTTTTTATGAAGTGGCACTACTCTATTGGTTGGTTGTAAAATGGGTAGTAATATAGTTGTTAGGATATCATTAATCTATTTTGAATTGAAGACAGTAGATAAATTAGTCCTATAAAGCCACATCATCCACTCCTCCTTTGTGATATTATTAAATAATAATTAAACAATAGATGTCAACAAGTTAAACTCATTAAATAATAAGAATCAAGATTCCTATGATGGCCTTCACACTTTTCTCTTCTTCAAGGAGAGACTGATGGAAAGAGTAGAAAAGAAAGTTTTCTCATTTTCATTGCTTATCTTGAAATCCTTTCTCAGTTTCCTTTGCAATTAAGTTCATTAGAATTTCACTCCGCTTCTCCAATGTAATGGCTTTACGCTTGTTTCTTGAAGTTATGTTGGTGAGTTAAGGATTTACCGTTCACATGCCATCTGGTAGTGACATGGTGTTAGCCCTGACAAGTTCAGTGGTTGCTTTCGAAAGGAACTTTTTTATGGTATTCATACTTCATTAATTTCAATTTCAGCGAGGACAGAAAGGCAGGAAGCGCATGCCTGATGCTTGGTGGAATGCATTGGTGGTTGCAACAGCCAAGTTCAAGCCTTGTTGGTAGACCATCTGTGCAGCTGTGTTTGTAGCGTAGTAGCTAGTAGGTGTAGCTCATGGATGGTTGCTTGCTGTCAGGGATGGGGCGCACTAGGTTGGTTGGGAGTAGGGTGAAATTGATGGTATAATTTCTTGATGATTAGGCTTGATGGTTCTGCAAAAATTGATGGCATACACATTTGCCACTAAAGATCAAATGAGGGATATTGACTCAAATATGGCAAAATGGCTCTGATATGATTGCAATGGCTGTCGTCTTACACTGTTAAGGTCCTAAAAATCAACTTTTATCTCTTCTAACTGCGTCCTATGCCCAAAATGTAATACCCTAAAATCCATATCTAGAGATGACTCAAACGACCTCAAGCCGCTCCCAAATCATCTGGGGTGGTAGCCATCTTCTTTACATGCTCACCTGATTGATCATCTTGTGTAATTTCAGCATGCATATTTGTTTTCTGCAAGCAGGAGTATTAAAAGTGTTTGTTATTCTTTTTCTTATTACGCTGCCGTTGATTGGTTCTGTCATCCAATGTCAACCGGTTGAATGTTATGAATCCTTCCAATAAAAATGGCAACTAGTGAGAAAGAATGCCATTACAACAACGAAATAACGATAATAATGAACCATTGAAAGTTGTTTATGCATGACATCTAATAAAACAAAACAACTAACCCTTATGTTTCATTGCTATACTGATTACTGGAAGAGCATGATATAGAACAAGGAACTGTCACCTTGAGTACTCAATTCAGATTAACAATCTGTTCAGTCTTCAGGAACTCAAAATTCAGTAGCTCCTGTTTTTATCTTTTGCGAAAGGGAAAAAAAAAAAAAGCAGTTGCTCTCAAAACGAAAAATACCATCTCTGTGCTCACATTACTCGCTGCAGGGTTTTCACTTATGAAATAAATGCATGTATCATTGATCACAGAACTCATCCACTCTGGAATCTTTTGGAGTTTGGGAACAGAACAGCTACATGAATTGCAGGATGTTAGGGGATGTTTGGAAACAATTTTTATCTCATTTCATGTCATCTCATTTACTTTCCAAACATCATTCAAACATAAACATTTTTAAATTAATTATTACAACTTTCTCAAATTTCAAACAAAATACCCAAAACAATTAAATTTTTTCAAATCCTAAAATAAAAATTTTAGTCTAACGATATTTTATATTTATAATATTTTTTACTCAACTTTTTCAAAACTCAATAAATATTTAATTGACAAACTATTTTACTACTATTCACAAATTATCTTACTACTATTTATAAAATTTTCATCTCATTTTATTCCCCAAGCATCCCTAAGATTTTGAGGCTAAACGAGGAGCCACCGTAGATGCAGATATGTATCTCTTCCTCAATAATCCTAAACCAACTCTTCTTTTGTATCACTTTTGTCTCCTGCATGCCCAGTGATTGTTGGGCTTGTTTGTGTGGAGCTTGATTATGTTTCTTTGTAGCCCAGTTTGATAATCCAAGACAAGATTTCGTTATGGTTTTTTGGTGGATTTTCAATTAGGCTTAAGTCATGGATGAAGGATTGGCCCAAGCTGAAGCGATCATGAAGAAGCCTCATGGGGATCTAGGGACTTCATCCCGTGAAAAATTTTGACATGTTTTTGGCTCTTAATCCAACCCACTAATTAAGGTTTACTATATATTGTATTAAACCCTTGTACGATCACCGTATTGTATCTTTGATTATCATTTGAATAAAATCTTTTGCAGCTCCATGAACGTAGACACGTTGTTGAACCATGTAAATCTTGGCCGTATATGATTAATTCTAATTTTTGTTTACTTTTTCGCTTATCATTCCTAACAACTGGTATCAAAAGTCAGATTTGGGTTTGAGTGAGAACAATGGCCGGAGAAGAAGTAAATGTCTATTTAAGTTCCTGTCATGTTCTTTACCCCTAAGTGTCAATGTTAAAAGCAAAACCCCGAACCCAAAGTCTCACCATTATCTCTCCTACACTCCTCTTCGACAAGAATCAAATTTTGAATATCATCATATTTCAACTTCATTTTTCTAGTAGAATTAATCACAATCATTCTCATTACCTCCCAAGTATTCGACAATGAAGCCAACAGAATCAATGCCTCGATTTCATCATCAAACTCGATCTCAATAGATGACAATTCATTTGTAGTAATGTTAAACTTACGCAGATGATGTGCAACAAACTTACTTTCTACCATTTTCAGATTGAAAAGTTTCTTCATCAAATGTACCTAGTTATTAGCTGACAGCTTCTCTTAGATAGCAGACAAGGCCACCATAAGATCCGCAATGGTCTTTTCCTTGATAATATTGTGTGCAACTGACCTAAAACAAGCTCCGAGACAATGGTACATAAAGTTTGACAACTTTGTGTGTAGTTCCGATTACACTAGATGTCAGGCAAACTACTGTTGTTATGTTTGACATTTCACAACTATATTATTCTATTGGTGTATGTGGATGATATGCTTTGAGTGGGATAGGCAAAAGGTAAAATGTGTGATATTAGGCAAACTTTGGTTAATGGGATGGATAAGCGGATGTTAATGCTCTAAAATAAATATGCTAACCTAAAAATATGGAAATGATTTTTTTTAAGCAGTACTTTAGTCAAATGCCACTAGAATCCTTTAAATGCCTAATATCACCTAAAACCGGCCTGTGATGGATTAGACATCGTGGTTCAACATCTTTAACATGTACTGTAACTAAGTCATCCAGAATTTTATGATTAGTTTGTCCAAACAAAACTAAACATTCTCATTTTCTTTTCCTCATGCAAGCAAGCCTTCCCATGCTTTTTTCCCTTTCCATTGATTTAACAAAAGAAAAATCAGTGAGATCATTATATTTTTCGTCCAATCATCAACCATCGCTTCTCAGATTTTCTCAATGACTCCATACTCATCTTCATCCTCCTAATTTTTTCTCATTCCTCCATTCACACATGGAGTGAAGCCATCGATTAGTTCTCTCACCGAGGCACATCCTCCATTTAAGCACATCCATTCGAGATGCACATCCTACACACAAAGCAACTGTAACTTATCGGATGAAAGGTGTTTGGATGAATAGACAATGTGGGAAAGTATAATAAAATTGGTCAAATTCGAAATTGACCTTGCCTCCAAGAGAAGAAGAGAATGAAAAATCTATTGTATTAAGCTTCTGGATGATTTTCTACAAGGCCTACAATCAACACTTATAAAGGAACAAATAATTGAACTAATGGGCCTTCAACCAAATATAGGCCAAGCTCACAAATTAGACCTTAGGCTTCCACCTAATTAGGCGTATGACAATACCATCCACTTTAGAAGGCCTTGCCCACAAGGTCAATACAACTTGGCCCTGGGATAATGAAAGACCAATGTTAGCAGGTGGTTTGCCTCCAAGATGAAAAAATGCCTACGACGAACTTTGAGAAGCACTAGGATGTTTGAAATCCCCACTAGAACGCATTTGTGTAGCATGCTATTAATGGTCAACTGGAACTAAAGGTATGAGTTGCATTGGCAATGGTAGTTGAAGTGGCAAATGAGAAATTCCAAGGGTCTATAATGTATTTGCAAAAATGATAATAGTCGATGTAAGGGCAAAGGATCCCATAAACCTTTGTATGCCGGAACAAGTAGTTCTTTGGAGGCAACAATTTTTTTCCATTACTAACTACCATATCAACTAAAGGAAAAACTGCTATTAGTTAGGAACCATCCCTTCTAGTCCTAGAAAAAAAAAAAATCATTAAATGTTGGGTATGGACCATGGATTTGTTTGAGGAGATGATTTTTATTCATCACAGTATTTTTAAATGCATAAAAAGCTTCTTTCGGAAGGTAAGCATATGTAGTTCCACTATCCAAGACATTTCCATGCTTTCCATCAAAGATCCTTGGCTTTAACTTTAATGGCTTTCCATCAACATGTATTTCCTTCATCTCGATATTATAATATGTACTGCGAAAAGGGTCTGAATGGGTAAATACCAGATCATGGGGAGAAGAAATACCACCAAGTATCATGGCACCCTGCCTACATTCGTCCCACCTTAACATAATGAAAATAGGTCACTAATGGCACCTTTGTCGACAAGTTTATCTATCACACTAAGCCCCGTTATACCATGGACACATTGAGTGGAAAGATCTCTAGTTTCCATGTTTTCACAGCCAAAAATAGCAAGTTGAGGCACAAGCACACTCTCATTGCCGGAGGAAATTATGTCGTCACCAAGCATGCCACATGCAGAGCTCATCTCTGCATACCATTTCTCATATGTGCATTGGATTCCAGCACTGTCACGGTTACAACTAGTACTGCACCTTATTTATTTATACGTGCTAGACAATTTTGGTTAGAACCAAGGATCCTGCCATTCATAAACAACCACATTCAATGCAATACAAGTGTAAAGTCTTTGGCATTCACATCTATTTTGCAAAAGCATCGCAACTCCTTGCATCATGCATCATAACCCATTGTAGGAAACGTTGAACCGCTCTCTGCTTTTGTACACAATTTGGTTGTCCTCTAATCCCCCATTTGAGACTAACAAGGGCCATAAACATAGCACAGTAGAGATGGTATATCCACCATGGATGAATATCACTTCCATTCACTCTCAAAATATTTTCTCACAATGTCAAACTAGTGTAGAGGAACAAAAGCGAAGCCTGGTATAGCTTAAGAGGAAATGCTGGCAAGCACCTATCCCAAATCCAAGAAACTAAATCTCGCTTAGGCATTTTATCAAACAAGTTAGGCACAAAACCCATACACCCATACCATACAATCCCAGCTCACTATGATCATATAGATCCCTTAGCTCATCCAAATCAAAAATAAAAAGTTCGAGAATCAAGATTGTGACAATATTAATCATTCTCAACGTTAATATGATAGGCCACGTAAGTCTAAGAGAAACCAAAACCGAACCCAAGTATCAAAGAGTGAGGCTTGAATGTGCGCGGCATGCATGCAACGTAGGACTGGGTCATTTTCGGTTGCACATGTTTATTTCTACATATTTATTTCCGTTAGTACGTGTGTTTAATTATGTTCTGCGTGTGTTTATGTTTTGGTTACTAGTTGATAGCAGTATGGTGTTACTCTTTATTTTCGATTTTATGTACGTGGGTTGTTAAGTGGTTTGCTTTTTAAGCAGTCAAGAATTATTAATGGATTATGCAAGTTTATCCAAATCTGTGATACATTTTCACCCGAAGAGAAAACAATTCACTTCATCATTTGAATATTTGTGTTAGGACCTATCATTGGCTTCAGAGCTAGGTTATTTATGAGAACCAATAAAGAACATATTGACCAATTGGAGGCAGGGCTCAGTGGAGTACAAGATAGGTTACACAAGATGGCTCGGCATGGCCGGTAGGCTTCGTCATTTGGAAGAAACCCTCAATCGCCTCTCTGACGTATTGCTCGCAAACCAGGAGCCTCCAAACCATGATAACCAATACCATGAAGGCCATGATGGGAGATGGAATGTTGTATCCTCCAAAATAGAGAAGCTTGAATTTCCTCGATTCTCAGGAGATAATCCGACGGAATGGATCAATCATGTGAACTAATTTTTTGAGTCCTAGAATACTCCTGAAGCCCAGAAAGTTTCTTTGGCCTCCTACCACTTGGAAGGAAAGGCCAACCAATGGTAGCAGTGGATCCGCAAGACATTCTGAGAAGAAGGGCGCGCTCTCTCATGGGCAAATTTTGAAGACGAACTCTGGGCTCGCTTTAGGCCTTCGAAGTGCAAAGATTTTGACGAAGCTCTTTCAAGAATAAGGCAGGATGGTTCTCTGCGTGATTACCAACGGGAATTCGAGCGCTTGGACAATTGGGTACGAGGCTGGACGCAAAGAGCTCTTGTGGAAACATTTTTGGGTTGCTTAAAAACGGACATCTCGAATGGTATCCGAATGTTTAAGCCTCAGACCTTAAAGGAAGCCATCGGCTTAGCATGAATGAAAGATGACCAACTATCGAGACAAAGGACGTTAGGACATTGTCCACCACCGATGAGAGCCTCGTTAGCTCTTCCACCAGCAACTCAAGCATCACCAGCTGCACCTGCAGCTCCTGTTCGGCAACTGACTTGGGATGAAATGCAGCAGCGGCGAGCTCAAGGTCTATGTTTTAATTGTAATGAGCATTTTACTGCAGGTCAACGATGTCAAGGGTCACAGCTACTCATGCTGGAAGGATACGATGGCAGCGACAACATTATCTGTGAAGATGTCACCGAAAAGCAACCAACTAAGGAGGGATTTTTCGTTTGAAATCGGCAATATGGTACTTTTGAACCTACACCTATACCAGCAGCAAACGACCTTCAAGCGGGTCCAGGTCCACTAGCAATTAGCTAGACGAAAAAGTGGCTGCAAATGTTCCTAATAGTGGACCTTGAGGATAAGGATCCACTTAATGGGGGGAGTATTAATAGGCCATGTAAGTCTAAGAGAAACCAAAACTGAACCCAAGTATCAAAGAGTGAAGCTTGAACGTGCACGGCATGCATGCAACGTAGGACTGGCACTACAAGAAAACTGCTTATTTGCAACCAGTTAATTCCAATGAAATGACTATTTGCAACTAAAATTGATTGGAAATAATCTTTTGATTGCAATAAATTGGTCACAAAAGCTTATTTTTCTTGTAGTGTGGGTCATTTTCTGTTGCACATGTTTATTTCTGCATATTTATTTTCATTAGTACGTGTGTTTAATTATGTTATACATGTGTTTGTGTTTCGGTTACTAGTTGATAGCAGTATGGTGTTATCCTTTATTTTCGGCTTTATGTACCTGGGTTGTTAAGTGGTTTGCTATTTAAGCATCCAAGAATTATTAATGGATTATGTAAGTTTATCCAAATATGTGGTACATTCTCACCCGAAGAGAAAACAATTCACTTCATCATTTGAATATCTGTGTTGGGACCTATCATAATAATAGATAGTAAGTAACAAGTTATGCACCTTCAAGCTGACCTTCAATATCCCGAGCAATGAATCGGTTGTAGCTAAAACTCTTCTTACCCCTAGCTCTTTCTGCAATGTCCTTCAATATCCCCTCAACTTCTCCTTCAATACCACCAATCTGAGCCCAAGTCCAATCTGCCAAATTTTGTGCATTAGTTCTATATTTTGTATGGGTCCTCCTTCAATGTCCTTATGTATGCTTGGAAGATGGCATCTCGATCCTCATCACTAGATATCCTTCGATGAGATGATCAAACACGATAACAAAATCAAGGGCGAACATAGGGTCATATTGGTATATTCTCTTGTACCCTCATCAAATGTTGCTGGACAATAAGTTCCTGAATCACATTGTTGTAGATAGTAGGAATAGGCAGATCATACGTCTTAACAAAATTCAACTTTGTATCAGATATAATGGGCACCCTTTCAAGCTGACCTTGGTAATGAAATGGTCCTATTTCATCCTGTCATACACATAATTTGTTCTTGTACTCCTGCCGTGAAACCACAAGAAGTGACCACAAAACCTCCATAACTTGTTCGGGTATACAGTAATTACGCCACAATCGCCAGCATTTTCGATGTTCAAATAAATTGCAAATCCTCGAGGTTGCCCTGAGTAGTAGTCCTTGGGAATACATGCATCCCTAACAAGCCTGAATCTCTCAAATGAAATGCAAAGTTCTTCTAGTCTACAATCCAGTAGAATATTACAGACCAAAAAGCTTCCATGGTTCTGTTCCTTTCATCTTGGAGTCCTTACTAGTTAGTCAGTCTTCAACTACTATGTAGATGATTCGTCCTCTTTTTCTTCTGCAGATTTTTTTGTCTTTACAATATCTTAATGATTTTTGTATTTGCTTTGGCAACTACTACCTTTTCTTCTTCTATTTCCATTAAGCCCGAACCAATAAAGAAGATAAAACCACTTCCATACACGTTGGTCTCAGACTCACAATCACGGTTTGCTCATCCTTCAAGCAAATACCATTGTATATCAATCATTACTGCTCCAATGGGTATATATCTCCCCCGTAAGCATATTCAATACTTAGCTTCACGTCAAAGATTGTGTAAGAGGGCTTAATCAAGATTTGTAACTTTTTATTTTCTAGCAAGAACTTCACGAGTACTTTTTCTCCTAGAACCCTAAGAAATTCATTTTTAAAGGCAGCATGATAATTTTCAAAATAGATATGCAATTCGGTATTACTTAGATCGGCCATTTTGGGATCAACTTCTTTGATACCAATTTGTAACACACCCAATGGAAGATGTTTGGATGAATAGAAAATATGAGAAAGTGCAATAAAATTGATCAAATTCGAGGTTGACCATACCTCCAAGAGAAAAGAGAAGAGGAACTGAAAAATCTATTGTATTAAGCTTATGCATGATTTTCTACAAGGTCTAAGATCAACACTTATAAAGAAACACATGATTGAACTAAATGGACTTTCAACCAATACGGGCTAAGCCCACAAATTAGTCCTTAGACTTCCACCCATTTAGGCATATGACAGTAGCACCCTTGAGTTGGTCAATCCTCCATGGACGATGCACCACCTTCAACAATGTGAGCCCCCTACATATCCTCTGTCCCTCACTATCATGCCTCATGTTAATTTCAAATCAAAGGTAAATTCAAGCTCTAGTTTTTCTACTCTTTGGGTTATTTTTTATATGGTTTGTGATGACTTTGAATTATTTAGATTGAATTTATTGATAATAGGGTTTGTTTAGTTGGTTAATTTTAGGATTTTTTTAATTGTCTCCTTGTCTTGATTCATTGGGTTTGTTTTAGGATTGTTTTCAAAGTTTATTTTTCTGGTTTGATTCTTTGGTAGTGTTATGTTGGTTGTGTTATATACGATGAGGTTGTTTCTAGAGACTTAAAGGCAAGTCTTGGCTTATTTAACATAGATGATATAGTAATTAGATTAATAGAAATCAAAGAAGAAAAGCATTAACATGTTGTAAACACTAACAAATTATTTGAGCCAGATGAATCTAGGGTGAACTTTGTTCTCTAGCAATAAAATTAAGGTAATTTAAAAGACTTCTAGAAAAATGATAATGAGAAACAACTCATTTGCTTAGCCCCTGTCATGACTAGTTGAGCCCAAAGAACTTTGCAATGGCATGCTGGTTTTCTTTTCTCTTTTGTTATCTTATAATGGTAAGATTTGTTGTTTTTTTTTTTTTTTTTTTTTTTTTTTTTGGTTATTTTTTTTTTTTTTTTTTTTTTTTTTTTTTTGCCTAGTCTCCAACAAGTTCTATCCTCTAGCATGTGGACCATTAAACCAATGGTCCTAATGCAACTTTAATGTGAAATTGAGATTGGCTGCAAAGAAATTGTCAAATGTGTACTATAAGAGCTTTTGTATTAAATTAACAAGTCATTGGGTCAATTGGATTCATGTCAACTTAGTCAAATCAATTTAAATTCAACCTCAACCTTACTATTCCATATTGAACTTGCGGGATATGCCAAAAAATAGCCTTAGTGGAGAGTACGAGGGGGAGAGGGTTGGAGACACTATAAGGTACCAAGGTAGATAGGGTTGGGGGTGTGGTCACATAAGTAAATGAAGCAAATGGGAGGCATCATTGCAGGGTTAAGAAAAGACTAAGGGCATGTGTGGGTTGTGAGATGATATGAAAATTCTATGAATAATAGTGAAATAGTTTTAGTTAAGATGTTTTATTTAGTTTTGGAAAAAAAAAGATAAAAAATTGGATAAAAATATTATAAAGTTAGAAAATTGCATGAATATTATTTTTCAATATATTTTTATTTTGAAATCTGAAAATTTTGTATTTTTTTTGTGTTTTGTTCGAAAATTTGAGAAAAAATTAGAATTATTAGGTAATGATTAGAAGAAAAAATTTAAGATTTGAAATTTAAAAGTGATTTGTATTTTAGTGATGTTAGATAAATAAATTATGAGAAGTTTTGAGATAAGATGAAAATTTTCTCATCTCATCTAAGTTCTCAAACAACTCCAAATGGCTTGTTTGGACACTTAGATGTTCTTATATATTATCAAAACTTTTTGTAATTTTCGTCCCAAACATCACTCAAATACAAAACACTTTTCAATTTTAGAATTTCAACATTTTCATTTAATCATTATCTAAACACAAAACACAATAAAATTTTCCAAACTTTCAACTAAAACGCAAAAATAATACAACTTTTTTAAATTTCAAAACAAAATAATATTAAGAATTATATTCAAACAATTTCTTAACTTTATAATACTTGTATTCAACTTTTTCTCTCACCTTACCCAAAACCTAATAAAACAACATAATTCAAATCATTTCATTGCTATTAGGAGTGTGACTGGTCCGATTTTGTACATTTTTTACAACCGAACCGGTATATACCGGTTTTAAAAATTTAAGAACCGATACTGTACTGATTCACTACCAAAATCAGAAAAACTTGTTAAAGTCTAGTCTGGTTTTATGGATTATCTATATTAGTAATAATATGATGTTTACATATACTAAACTATTATAGTATAAGTACATTATTTTATAATAATTAACACATACTAATATAATATTGAATTTAACTATAGTCTATATAGCAATTTTTTCCTCTCTCTGTAGAGGTTTCTCTCCTACCGAGTGTAGGTTTGTCTGGTTATTTTGTTGACCTGGGCTAGGTCTCTCCCTATGTATGCTGCTTTAGCATGGATCATACCATTGAGGACTTGTGTGCCCGTCTCTCATTGACGGAACAAGAGGAAGAGGTGATTGTAGTGGAAGAGCAATCGGTAGGAGATGCTTTGGTACGGGCTGAGTGTTGCCTTTTATTTAGGCTTCTCACAATGAAACATTTTAATAAGGAAGCTTTGAAGTCGACTATGAGGAAAGTATGGCGTGCTGGTAAGGCGGTCACCATCCATGATTTGAGTCCAACTTTGTTCATTGCTGAATTTGAAGATTTGAAAGATAAGGATCGGGTTAAACGGGATGGACCATGGTCTTTTGATAAACAACTTGTGTTAACAAGTGATGTGGAGGGGCTTAAACAAACTCATCAAGTCCATTTAACTGATGCCTTGTTTTGGGTTCGTATTCATGATCTACCAGTGATGGTTTGCAATTCTACCATGGCAAGGCATTGGTCAGGCACTGGGGAAAGTGATTGAAGTGGATTTAGAGTAGGATGAATTGGCATGGGGGGAGTTCATGTGTATACGGGTTAGTATGGATATTTCGAAACCATTGTTACGTGGTAAGAAAGTGTGCGTAGGATCTTCTCACCCCATTTGGGTGAGATTCTCCTATGAATGCCTACCGAACCTTTGCTACTTATGTGGATTGATGGGACATTTACATCGGGATTGTGAGCGTTGGAAAGATACTATGTCTAATCTGAGTATTTCTGAATTTCCCTATGGGCCATGGATGAGAGCAGGGAGTCAAGAAGGTGATGGGAGCAATGCACGCAGCCGTTTTTTCCAACGACAGGATACAAGGAGGTCATCGGATCAGCCTAATGCGGCGGCCGGAAATGCAGTTTTTATCCATACGAATGTTGTTCCGAGGGATAACCCTGTTTCTGCAGAAGATTCGGAGCAAGCTAATCATGGAGTAATCCTTCCCATTATGGAAGGAATTAATGCTGATCAGTCTGTTACTCAGCAACCTTCTCAAATTGACAAACTTGGAGAGTTATCTTCGAGATTTGTTTATGAAGAGGTTTTAGCCGCTAAATCGGGAAATTTAAATGAGATTGGGGTGGAGAAGGATTCTGAGAATGGTGCTATGGATGGGGACTTTTCAGTCATTCACAATGGGTAGTGTTTGAGTACGCCAGGTGGAGGGAAGGATGAATATACTCCCATGCACGTGCAATTCCAACAGAGCCCTCGTGCTCGTACCTGGAAGTGTATGGTAAGATCCAAAGATAATAGAGCTATCTATAATCCTATTGCTAGTGTTTCTAAAAGAAATTCTGTCCATATAAATGATGGGGAGGCCCCTAGAATGTCCAAGAGATTGAAGAAGAAGGTCAGCTTGAATGAGGATGATGTGGAAATTTCTCAATTTTCATCGGTGGTGGCTGTTGAACAGCCCCACTGAGAGCAATGAAGCTTTTAAGCTGGAATACACGAGGGCTTGGGAACCCTCGTGCTATTCGAACTCTTTCTGATTTGACCAGAAAGGAAGGTCCCGAAGTTTTGTTTCTCCAAGAAACAAAACTTAGAGCGATATAAATGGAAACATGTAGGGTGAAATTACAGTATGCTAACTGTTTGACTGTTGATGCTGTTGGTCATAGTGGGGGCTTGGCCCTCTTATGGAAGGAAGAAGTGAAGCTAAAAATTCTTAGCTATTCCTCCTCCCATATTGATGCTGTGATAGAGGAAGATTCGAAGCAATGGTTTATTATTGGGGTATATGGCCAACCAGAGGTTTCTCGAAGATGTGAAACCTGGAGTTTGATAAAAAGTTTGAGGAGAGCAGAAGCTTGGCTTGTCTTTGGGGACTTTAATGAAATACTTTCACAAGATGAGAAATGGGGAGGCAGAGAAAGACCTGACCATCAAATTAGTGAATTTTTAGAAGTACTGGAGGTATGTCACCTGAAGGATCTGGGTTTTCATGGGCCTAGATATACCTGGTGTAATAGGAGAGGGGAAGGAGCTTTGATTTCAGAGAGGTTGGATAGATTCCTGGGGAATCTGGCCTGGTGCAATATGTTTGATAGGGTTGAAGTAACTCATGGCTCGACCTCCTACTCTGACCACTTAACTATCTGGATGGATGTGTTGGGGATCCAGCTTAGAAGGAAAGGACCTAAACCTTTTAGATTTGAGGCCATGTGGCTAGAAGATGAAGATTGTTCTCAGATAGTGCAAGACTCATGGAATCTTCTAAGAGGCCAGAATGATCTTAGTGGAGTAATGCAATCCATTGCGGGGTGTTCTTCTAAACTGCAAATTTGGAGCAAATCAAAGTTTGGGAAAGTTCAGACCAAGTTGCATGAGGCAAGACTAAGCTTAAAAGCTGCACAACAGAGGGATCCCCAAGTTTTAAGTTCAGAAGAGATGAAGTGTGCCTCTGAGGAGGTTCAAATATGGCTGCAGAGGGAAGAAATTATGTGGAAACAAAGATCCCGAGCCCTTTGGCTTGCTGAAGGGGATCAAAATACCAAATTTTTCCATGCTAAGGCATCTCAGAGGAGGAAGAAGAACAGCATTACCAAGCTTAAGGATGGAAATGGGATTTGGCAGGAAGGAGAGCAATGTAATAATCTTATCCTTAACCATTTTTCATCTTTGTTTACTTCTGCAGGATCCCATAATGCTGATGTGGTTATTGATAAGATTGAAACCAAGGTCACTGCAGAAATGAATGAAGACATCACCAAAGTTTTTTTTGCTGAGGAAGTGAATAAAGCCTTAAAAGAAATGCACCCCTCAAAGGCCCCTGGACCTAATGGAATGCCTCCCTTGTTCTTTCAGAAGTTCTGGCCTCAAATTGGTAACTCCATCACTAATGCTGTCCTTCATGCTCTAAACTCTGGTATTTTCCCTCAGGCCATGAACCATACTTTTATAACTTTGGTTCCCAAGATAAAGAACCCCAATTCTGTGAATGACTTCAGACCCATTAGCCTTTGTAATGTTATTTACAAATTGATCTCTAAAGTCATTGCAAACAGAATTAAGCATGTACTACCTGCCATCATATCTGAAACACAATCTGCTTTCTTACCTGGTAGATTGATAACCGATAATGTCTTAGTGGCTTATGAGGTGGTTCATTTTCTAAGGAGGAAAAAGAAAGGAAAAATTGGGTTTATGTCTATTAAGCTTGACATGAGTAAAGCTTACGATAGGGTTGAATGGTCCTTCCTACAATCTGGTATGTGCAAATTGGGTTTCCATGAGAGAGTCATCCATCTTATCATGAGATGTGTGCAAAGTGCCACTTTCTCAATCCTGATTAATGGTGTTCCAACAGGTTATATCATTCCTTCTAGGAGATTGAGACAAGGAGATCTTATCTCTCCTTATTTATTTCTGTTATGCACAGAAGGCCTTATTGGATTACTAAAACATGCAGCTATAACAAATGACATTTCGGGAATCCAAGTCTGCAGAGGGGCCCCAAAATTGGACCATCTCCTATTTGCTGATGACAACCTAATTTTCTGTGATCCTAAAGAGGAAACAAGCCTCAGTTTGTTAAGATTGCTGAAACACTATGAGGAGGCGTCTGGTCAGTGTATTAACCAGGATAAGTCTGCTATGGTTTTTAGTTTGAATACTAGTGCAGTGCAAAGAAGAGCTATTATGGAATTATGGGGTGCTAATCAGATCCAGCAGTATGATAAATACCTAGGAGTGCCTTCTATAGTTGGTAGATCTAAAAAGGCTGCTTTTGCTGAAATTAAGCAAAAAGTTTGGTTGAAACTCCAGGGATGGAAAAGTCACATGTTTTCTCAAGGAGGTAAGGAGGTGCTTCTCAAAGCTGTGGCACTTGCAATTCCCTCCTATGCAATGAGCTGCTTCAAACTTCCCTCGGAACTTTGTGCTGAGATTGAGAGTATGATGGCTAAATACTGGTGGGGGCAAAAAAATGATGAAAGAAAGATTCATTGGGTCAGTTGGCATAAATTATATTGGCCTAAAGCTGTTGGGGGTCTTGGCTTTAAGGATTTGGAAACTTTCAACATGGCATTGCTGGCTAAACAAGGGTGGAGGCTTCTGCAAAACAGAGATTCCCTCTTCCATAAGATCTATTGTGCAAGGTATTTCTCAAATGGTAACTTGCTTGAGGCCCATCTTGGTAATTCGCCCTCTTTTGCTTGGAGAGGAATATGGGAGGCAAAGAATATGCTATTGAAAGGTGGAAGATGGAATGTAGGGAACGGAAGGAAAATACATATCCTAGATGATGTTTGGCTGCCTGGGTACAGAGAATTGAGGAAAGAAATTGCGTTGCAAGATTCTCAACAGGCTGGGAGGACTGAGGAGTTGGAAGGACAGGTTGTTTCTCTTATTGATAACCAAACCAAGTGGTGGAATATGCCCAAGGTTAGATCTCTTCAATCCAAAAATTTCAGAGGCTATTTTGAGACAACATCCCAGTTATACTGATGAAGAAGATATATGGATATGGAAGCATGAGAGAAGTGGTTTTTTTAGTGTTAAAAGTGCATACAGGTTGTTTAAGTCACTCTCTGCAGTGAATGAGGGGCAATCATCTGATGGGGCAGCTACAAAAAAGTTCTAGAATGGGTTATGGAAACAAAAATCCCTCACAAAGTTAAGTTGTTTGCGTGGAGAGCATGCAAAGAGATACTGCCCACGAAGGTTAACCTGCTCAGTAAAAGGGTGGAGGTGGATGGGGCCTGCTGTTTCTGCCAACATAGTCTTGAGGATTCGGCTCATGCATTATTTTTTTGTCCTTCCATTCATGATTATTGGATGAGGAAGTTTCCTAATTTCCAACTCCTTATTCCGTTTTACTCTTTCATGACTACTGCAAGGAGAGTTTTTTTAGAGAAATCTACAGAGGAATTTGCTGATTTTATCCTTATGGCCTGGGGATTCTGGTATAGAAGAAACAAGATGATACATGAACATGTTAATCTGCCACCTGTGCAAGTTTTGGACTTTGTGTTATCAAAGAAGAGGGTGTAGTCAGATGGTCTGCAGGCTCATGGTTTGTCCAAGCGTATGATTTACAAATGGTATCCTCCACCTTCCAATTGGGTCAAGCTTAATTGTGATGGAGCTTTATTCTTTGACCAAAATAAAACTGGTATTGGGGCTATTCTAAGAGATGCACAGGGATCTGTCATTATGGCTTTAAGTAAAGGGGAAGAGGAATTTTTGGAACCAGAGATTGTGGAAGCAATGGCTGTTTTGAGGGGCTTGCAAATCTGTCTAAATATTGGCTTCAAAAACCTAGTGATTGAGAGTGATTGCAAGAACTTGGTTGATGAAGTCAATAGTGAAGCAGCTTCTTATACTGCCATGAGAACTATTCTTACTTAAATTCGAAGACTAATGCTAAGATTTGAGCAATGTAAGATGCAGCACTGTGGTCGTTTGTCTAATGCAACAGCACATCACCTAGCTCGACATGCATTAAGTAATTCACACTTGCAGATATGGTGGCACACGACCCCTTCTTTTATTGAACATGTCAATTATGTTGATCAACTTTCTTGTACTCAGATTTGAGGTCTTTAGTACCTCTTTGCAATGAAGTTCATATTTTCTATCAAAAAAAAAGTGTAAAACTATATTTACAAAAAATAAATATATAATTTATTATGCCAAAAATGTAATATATATATACATCATTAATTAGCAATTTAACATATAATATAATATAAAAAATTATAAATATATATATCAATCCAGTTCGGTTTAAATAGATTTTTAAAATATGAAAACCGGTACCTCACTAAACCGCTTATAAGCTTGAACAAATCACTGGTTCGGTCCGGTCTGGTTCAACTGATTTTTCAATTTTTTTTTTCACCCCCCTAATTACTATTTACAATTGTTTCACTACTATTCACAAAATTATGATATAACCGCTCAAATCAGCCCTAGTTTGATAGTTATTGAAACTACCAAGTATAAAAAAGTTCACCTAAAAGGTCTGGAAAGCAATTTGACAGGCGATGGACCAAACTAGCACAATACGCTCGCAAACTATCGATGTTTAAAATTTGAATTCCAACCTACTAAATTAGCACATTACACCTTGCAACTATAAAATAGGTACCAATCCTTACTGCTAATATCAATGAAAAATAAATGGCATGATATATTGTTAATTAGTGTGATTTTAATGGAAATTAAAAGTAATAATTTTTTATAATTTAGAATCGAATGAACCACTTGTAAATGTACTTATCCCTATTTATTTATGAATATTCGATGTTGTATAACAATGAAAGTTTCAACAAGAATAATGCAATTGCCTTTCATCCCATCCCCGCCAAAGAAAGTCGGCAGACTGTGGGGAAAGGTAAGAAATCAAAATGAGTTACCAGAATCACCACGCTAAGTTAAGAGATACATGGAGAAGAAGAAAATGAAGAAAGTGGGTAGAGTTCCCGAACTGTCCAAACAAGGAGCATCAATTCCATCGAGTATATAACTTTAAAATTTAGATACACAAGGCATTACTTCTGATTTGGGTAAATACAAAAAATGTAAAGATGGAAAAGAATATCTTTAGACAAATATATCATCCTGATTGGCTCCCCTGCTGAATCCTCTTAACTTACATTATCATCATACGTTTCTTTTCCCCCATAAATTCAGAACTCAACTCACTCAACCGACATCTTTGTCCCTCCCTTGTTCTTATAAGGAAGCAATACCTCCCCCAGACCCCCCAAAGAATAACCTAGGCTGTCCTTATTTTTTTAAATAACCCGGGGTCTGATCCGTCATCTTTAAGAACAAAGGAAAGAAAGGGAGAACCCGAATGAGCAGGACGAAACCGAAACCAGAATGGGAATTTACTCGAAACAAAACCCCTAGAGCAAGTGTATTATAACTGTCAACCCTTGCCTGCTGTCAAGATTGCACAGCCAGCCTCTGTAGATGCTCAAAGAAGACTTGAAGGCTCACATCATCTGTGAAGATCACATCTGACCCAGCAGCCATCTCATTAGCATTATTGTATGTAGCTGATGGGTTCAATTTTGCCAATAAGAATCTAGCCTGTTCAGCACAGAATAACAAACATATAAAGCTTTGCATAAGACAAAAGCTAAAATAAAATCATATCAACCACACTGTTTCAACTAGACATGCATTATTACATATAGAATTCAAAAACTCCGGGGACCAAGAGCAACCATCAAGTAGACACAAGTTAATTGCATTGGACGTTATGTGGATTTGAATACCCAAGACACTGACTTTGTACCATCTGTGAGATCTAAACATCTTTTTTTGATAGGTAAAATACATTTTTATTAATAAAAGAAACAGGCATAGTCCAAGTACACAAGGAGGATACAAAGGAAAGACCTAAATACACATTAGGAACTAGTAGAAGCTACAAGAAAATCATGAAAACTAGCCCTATTGAAATCAATGACAATAGCCCAACTGAATAAAGTATTGAAGACAAATCCTCTTTAACTCCTCCACAGAACAATCCCGATCTTCAAAAAACCGACCATTTCCACACAGCAGCTATTTGGGTGTTAACCCTGAAGGCCACATACAAAACCAATCCTGTTAAAGATGTCATTCCACAAAATCCCAGCCACCTCACAATGTAAGAAGAAATTATCCACAGATCCGCTATTTTTCTTACACATGTAACACCTGTCAGTAATAAGCCCACATTTACTCACATTACCTATGGTAACGATTTTGCCAAGAGCAGCTGCCCAGACAAAGAAAGTTGCCTTAGGCAGAACCTTACAGCTCCAAATTCACTTCCAAGGAAAAGAATCATGGGTCTGGACTATTAGTGCCTTGTACAAAGATCGAACCACGAATCTCCTACTCCCATTATGAAACCAAACCATCCTATCCACCACACCATTACCAATGTTCATTGCATACAAGAAACTAAAAAATTCAGAAATAGCTCCTAATTCCCAATCCTGCACTGCTCTTTTGAAACTAGCATTCCACTTTATTGAGCCACAAGATCTATCCATCATACATACCACCAAAGCCTCCTTATCACATGCCATTTAAAAAAGAATAGGGAACACAAGCTTGAGGGCCCAATCACCACAGTAAGTATCATGCCAAAAACGAATTCTAGAACCCTCACCTATGTCAAATCTGAAAAGTTTAGTGCCACCCCCAAAACCCACTCCCATACTTCCCTGTTTGGATGTTGAGATGGTCTCAACCCATCCCATCTCATCTCAACATCGAAACACCATTCAAACACAGCCACCCTTCAATTTCAAATTTTCAACTTTTTCATCTAATCATTACAACTTTCCCAAACTTCAAAACAAAACACAACGGTGAGAATGTGACTGATGTCCGGCTCGCCAGATAGCACATGTCATCTACAAAAAGGTGAGAATTGTTGAAATACACAAAATTAGGACACCCCACATAAAAGCCTAAAAAACCATTCCAACAACAACATCCAACATACAACTCAATGCATCCATAATATTAGCAAATAGTAAAGGGGCAAGGGGATCTCCTTGTTTCAACCCCCGCATACTGGAAAAAAAACCCACCGGAGAGCCTTCCACCAAAACTGAGAACCGAATTGTAGATACACAATGTTTGATCCAAGTGCACCATCTCTCCCCAAAACCACATCTTCTAATTAACGTAGAAAATCCCAATTTACATTATCATATGCCTTCTCCATATCTAACTTGCATAAGATACCTTGAGCTCCAGTTTTGATTCTACTATCCAAGCATTCATAGCACCTCGTTCACAAACTAATAGGGTGATAATCCTTTACATCCAAGGCCTCAAAACTTCTTTGGAATGGGAGCAATAAGCCACATTAAGGCTGTTTTTCTCAAATTCCCATGGGAATGAAGTTCTTGAAAAACCTTTATGATATCCTTCCCAACCACATCCCAACAAACCTGAAAAAAAAATACATGGAGAAACAATCAGCACCAGGAATTTTGTCCTTTGCCATCCCACTAATCACATGTTGAACCTCTTGCCTCAAACAGTCTTTCCAACCAATTTGCACTCAAGGGATCAATAGACCAAAGGTTAAGCCATCAAGTTTTGGCTTCGAAGAAAATTGCTCCATAAGGAGTCCTTCATAATAACAAGCAATATGGTTCTTGATTTCCAAATGTTCAGAAACAGCATGACCATCAACATGAGCATCTCAATAGCATTGTTCCTCCTATTGGAATTGGCCACCCAATGGAAGAATATGAAGATCAACACCTTCAGAAACCACAATGGCCACAATAATGCAAAACAAAGCTTCCCGAGACGTCACACCCAATACCTCCCTCATCGGTGAGGCCACCAGTGGCGAAGTAGTCGGATGTTCAGAAACTGTCGGTGACCAGTTTTGTACCAGCCCAGGTGGTGAAGGAACAGCTACGAACATGCTGGGAATGGTTATCAAAGTAGAACCCAATTCGAGAGAAGCATACCCATTTACATGTTTGACCTGCCACAAGGGAACTGGCCAGGTAAGCTTCTGGGGCCCAGTAATAGATATTCCTTACCATTGTTGCTAGCCGATGACACGGGAAGCCCATGCTCAGGACCATTAATCAACTCATTTGGATTGGGCTCAATAGAAAGACTTTGAACACATTGACAGGCCCATACCCGCATCGACCTTTGAGAGAAGACGGTTGATCTTCTCCATAATCTTGAGCAACTCAATCTTCAGTGCCACTAACATCCCCGTCTTCCTTGTCAGACACCACCCTCAAGAAAGTCGACAACAACATCCTTTGCATGCGGTAGACAATTAGGAGCCCTTTGAAGCCAAGACCATCACACTACCACTGGCAATTGACGCACCACCCACCCCAGAACCGCCACGCATAACAGAAAAATTCCGAGATGGCGGATGAAGCACTCTCCAACACTGCCTTATACAATTCCCCCCACCTGAAAAGATCCCAGATGATGATAGCCTCAACTAATACTCTTCAATTGACAAGCCATTGGCCCACTAGCTAATACTGTTGTTCTCAACCTCCCAAACAAGGGAGGAAAAACTGCAAACCTCCGTAAAATTTTTCACAAAACTGATCCATCATTTTCAATGCACCCCTCAGGAATAACAATAAAACCACGCCTACCACTATCCACGTGTTCCGCAATCACCAACTATCTACCATAGAAATTTGAACAACATTGATCCAAAAAGGCACGATTACTCTCCCGAGAAGTTGCATAGAACTCGTTGGAACCACCCAACCGAACACAGGCTTCCACCGTCTGCACCAACCAAGCTGTCTTTCCATAACCAAAAGTGATGAACTTCTTCACCTTCCTGGTCTTTTCCATAATCCAATAATGTTGTTGGTCCACTTTGTCATAATCCAATAATGCTCTTTTCCATAATCCAATAATGCTGTTGGTCCACTTTGTCGTAGTTGAAATCCTTAGTTTCCACCAACAGACTCCTCAAAGAACCCATCATTGCGAGGTTAAACATAAGACCTAGTCCATCCCCAACCTCATACCGTCGTGACCTAAACAAAGACCAGGGTACTTCAAGTGATATGCTAAAATTACTTCTTTTGTATAGGCATCAGTACCCCCGGGTAAAGCAAAGAGTCCAGGTAACACTAGTCGGTGCTTCTTCAAATGTGATTTGACAAAGAACGTAACTGTAACTATTTTCATGATGGAAGTCCCATAGATATTGCAGGAGACATAATTCAAGTCTTGACAGATTTACATTGTGAACAGAACAGGCCCCAAGTGAATTGACTTCTCTTACCTTTAAAGTTCAAGTTCAAACAAAGGAATTTATTTGAGGGAACAACTGTTTTACAAAAGGTATGAATGGAGAAAGGGCATGAAATATTGTCTCAAAGTCCCACATTTGTTGGGAAAGTGCGAAATGAATAACATTTCATCCATCATGAGGAGGGAGTAGTTAATAGAACAATAACTTAAACAAACAGAGAGATTCTGAAGAATAATGCACATATTGACAATTTCTCATAAATTGAAATGATCATAGTCTGATGTTTTTACCCTATTCAATACTCTGCTAAATTGAATTTTATTTACCCATAGCAACCTTCAAGCCCAAACTTAACGTGTATATTTTCAAAGATTTGATTCTTGAATTACATTATCTAAATCAAGATTCAATTTGTTGAAACATATTACTAGACAAGATCATCAGATTGTAGAACACAAAACAGATCCGAGGACAGAAGCTTTGCAAGAAACTTGGGTGTGAATATAAAGAACCACTATAGCTGAAGATAAGGATAGGCCAGTAATATCATCCCCCACCCAAACAAAAAAAATAATAATAACAAAACCCTCAAATATTACAATCAAAACATCATGAACAAAAGTTAAAATCACTTTCAGGAGTTATTAGAATTGTTTGTCAAGCAGGTGTTATTAGAAAAAATGTACTAACCTGGGAGCCATGCTGATCGCATACCACCAATCTAGGGACAGGGAATCGTTCCCGAATGATCACCTGGGAATCATCATGAGGAGCTTGCAATAGATGTGCAAATGCCTGAAAGAAAGCAAGTATATTCCGTTAAGGGAACAAGTTTATTTGACATATGCAAGACCCAGAGAAACAATCTCTGAAATGAAGTTTACTTGTAAAAACTTGCATTGTGTAGTGAAACTATCCAAAAATAAATTAAAAATTAAAAAAATCATTTCCTTTTTATTGATAAAATTAAAAAACTCGTTAACACTTAACATTTCAACCATTTCCTGAACAATTGCATTGATACCTGGTGTTCTGGCTGATTATGGTATCCTGCATTACGCCACTGAGCTATTTGCATTCCATGGAAAATTACAACACTGAAATAGGAATCCAGCAAGAGAATACGGTCCGCTGCAATGGAAGCCACATCCAACAATGCTGGAGCAGGCAGTGAATTGAATGAATAGGATATCAAAGACGGTTGAATCATAACAGCAGCATTTGTGATATTTTCCCGGTTTAAAACCATGCGGAAATAGGCAGTCTCATCTGGACTGTTGTTAAAAACCTGCCGACAGCCCCACCAGAACCCCCCCCCCCCCCAAAAA
>QEOT01003963.1:436293-459347 GCA_003123785.1 Pterocarya stenoptera
CCCCCCCCCCCCCCAAAAAAAAATAAATAAATTACATTAGGTGCATACATAGTATGTAGACATCAACCACCGCATGCGAGAAGGAGAAGAAAAAGGAAAAGAAGAGAAGAAAAAAACAACCAAGTCATGAATACCTGTACAAATTGTGATCTTCTCAGATTAAACATAAACTGAGGGAACAATGAAAAAGAAGGATTTAATGTAAAAGACGCTGGATCATCCTTCCGGTAGTCACCAAATTTAGAACAGAGACGAATGAGAGACCGATCCAACCACCGTGTAGCGTCAAACCCTTCCTGATTAAAGATAAATAAAAATAAATCATCAGATGTGCTACTTTGACAACGTCATTACACAACATGTTACAAATCTATTGTTGCACTAGTGAAGAGGCAAGAATTTATAAATCCTCATGTACTTTTTCTAAGCAAGATTCTTAAAATGAATCTGCTCTTAAAAAGAGAATACTCAACCCATAGGGGTTGGCTCAAGTGGTAAGAGCCTTGGTCTTGATGACATGCTCCTTCCAATCTAAGGTTCGATCCCTTAGGTGCAAACAATTTATAGGGGCCATCGGACTGGGAAGTTTTCCCTTGAATTACCCGAAGTACACTTGCGAGAAATTCTTTGTCAAAGGCACACCTAGGATTAGTCAGGACTTTGTTCTAGACACCCGGTGCCAAAAAATAAAAGAGTAATCAACAATCCAGACCCAACATATAAATTCTAACAAAAAAAACACTTGATTAAAACAAAACTACATCATTAAAATCAGACGGAGCGTTACTCTACAATTCTCGAGTTTCAAATACCTTTGAACTTGGTCTCACACATGAAAACTATCTCCATTAATTTTTCTTTCATTTCCCTTTGAACTCCCCACTATCATCTATTCAAACAATAATAGAACTTGCTTTCAAATTAAACAATTAAAGATACAACAGATGGTGAAATATCTATGATTAATAAATATATACGCATGAGAAATTAACAGCTGATGAAAAAACTTGTAAGATACCTCTGTCTCCATTTTCAGGGAAGTCAATCTTGCCATTACCACAGCAGCAGTCTCCTGATCAAATCCTTGTACCAATTCCTATATAAGAAATAATTTTCCTATCAGCATTTACCTACTTCATGGACACATCTTTAATTATAGACTGTAACAAAGGTGAAACACCATCGAACAAGATCACCAAGCAACTAGTAGAGATAAGCAGAACTCAACTTTTCATAGAAAATTAATATCATAAGAAACAATACAAGCAGTGAGAGATTAAGGCCTAGTTTGGGTGTCAAAGTACTCTGAGGTACTCTCAAATACTCTCACTATTATTTTATACTTTATTATTACTTTTTACCTACTTTTACTACTATTCATTACTTTTCACTTACTTTTTACTACTATTCAATATTATATTATTACTTTTCACCTACTTTTTACTACTATTCACAAACATTCTCAAACACTTTCACTATCCAAACCAAGCCTAAATATCATGCAACACATAAATGACCCTAAATATGGCCAACCATTCAACAGAAGCTTTAATCAAATCAACATATGTTTAACAGAGGCTTACCAATATATGTAATATAATTTTTTTCTAAAAGTAAGAATAAAGTTTTGTTGATTGGAAAGAGGCATAGCCCAAGTACGCAAGAAGTACACACAGATTTCACCTAGCATAATCTAGGAACTAGAACGTATTATAATTTTAACATCCATAACCAAGGCAAGCATTGAGGAACAAAACCTATTCGATGTGATAAGAAAATACAGACATGACAAGAAAAATCGTAGAAACATGAGATAGCCATCGCAAGGACTCATTAATAAATAATATTATTCTTTCCTAGTTGTTGTTAGGTGTATTCTTTGTATACAATCCGAAATGATGCCTCCAAGGAAAATGTGTCATAGACATCCAATATGACATACTCGCCTTTAGAAGTATCCCTTCGGCATAGACTTCCATCTTACAATTGAGAAGTTGGACTTTCGGAAGTTCAAGCCAATATGTCGCATCCATGGAACACATATGTCATACACATCCAATAAGGCAAACCTTAGCATTCATTCTAGTAGGGCTTAATTGAAAAGTTGGAGTACCAATGTGAACCTTTATTTCCCCAAAAGTCTTTGGGATTTTATTTGTATTCCACTTTCGTTGAAAGTGAAATTGCAATATACATGAACATTCACTCCCTTTTTTATTTAAAGGAGTAACTAGAAAATGAAGTATGCGCATGCACACATGGTTGCTCATGTGTGTGCACACCCATGCAAGGGAGCAGGTACAGGTGTGTGTCAAATGTGGCGAAGAGTCTCAAATACAATCCTAGCTCACCCTACAAAATTAGGTCAAAACCAAAATTTACATAGTAGGCATAGAGCACGTTCCATAGTTTCATACCAATTCTATAAGACTTCCCCATTGAGTTATGCCGCAACAATCTGAGAAAATTAACCACCATTCTTTGGGCTTCGGCTATTGTATTAAATGGAACTAGTATTCATGATTTTATTGTATCTTTTTCTAGTTCATATACTTCCTATATACTTGGGCTTTACCTATTACTTGTTTCAATAAAATATGTCTTATCAAAATCAATAAATAAATGTCCGCCATCTTTGGCACCGGAAAAAAGAGGGAGATGGTCCAGCATCAATGAACTGACAGATCAACCCGTGTGCTGTTTGGCATTCATTTACAACATGTTGATGTAGTTATTGGTGATTATCTTAGCCTGTAAATTGAACCAGTAAACCTCACATAAAATCTATGGTTTCATGCCTTAAAATATATACACACAACAAATGGATGAAGGATTCAATTAGTTTTTGAACAGTCAAAGACAAATGAGCTTCATCGCAGAAAAAAAGATATGAAAACTGAAGTAGCAAACCTCTGAGCTCACTACACTATCTATCCATCCTCTACTAATGGTTGTCACTCGAAGTATTAATTGACCTTCAGGGTTTTGATAGCTGCAAGTACATATAAGACCTCAAAAGTCAATTAAAAACCAAAAGCAAATAAAGAAAAAGTGGCACAAATATGTGTGCACACACATGAATATACGCATATGGTAGTCCCACACTGATACAATCCGCAAACATACCTAGTGAGAAACTGCAAGTACAACAGGGGATTTACAGTTCCTGGGGTATTTGATCGATCACTTGATGAAAGATCAAAAAACACCGTCAAGCAAGTACTTTTATCAAGACCACACAATTTCCATGCTGTTGTACCACCTTCCCCAATGGCTGTATCAGCAACAGCAGGTCCTTTCTGCAAGGTTTGCAACAATCAGCATCAAACACCACCATTACAAATTTGCTCGGTCTTATTTCCATGGACCTTAAACAATTTACCAAAATGATGCCATCAAGCTAAATAAAATCAGGCTTTTAGAATTAAATGGTGAACTTATCAAAATAAAAAGAATTAAATGGTGCAACCTTTTCCAACGATGTGCAAGGCCCAATTATCCCCTGGATTTTAATGTCCTTCGAACAATTGATCTCTAGTGTGCCACTGAAACAAATTAGTTAAGTGAGCTTGACAATTAATTACAAGCATTACATGGGCCATGAATAATAGCAGCAAAAGGCCAAAGCTTTTTTTTATTTCATAAGTAAGCAGCTTAAACCAAAGTAAAAGAGAGTCTGCACGGGTTAAGCAATTGTGTGATGCACAAATGATGGAACTTAAGAAGTCCTACTCTCACGGGCACAATTTTAATTTGAAATAAAAAGGACCTTAAAGCAAAAATTTTTAAAATAAAATAGGGTAAAATCCATTGAAGAAGAAAATAGACATCAAGTGTTCAATAATGACAAACTCACTTAAAACAAAGGCCCAGAGACTGCTCCCCTTCTTCGAATACCTGCTTGAAAGAATCTTTAAATACAGAATGACCAAAACTTTCAGCTTGAACAACAAGTCCACCAGTCTTTTCGACTGCAACTTTCATTTCTGCAACCCCAACCTATAAATTTAAAATTCCCAAGAGTAAAAGCATATCAGGTACAATCTACAATGCATAAAAATTGCGATTCTCAAATAAAACTCGATTATTCTGATTTATTAATTGTTCGTAACTATAATATTTAAATTTTCATAATAGAAGCCAAAACTTTTGCCACAAAACCCCCAAAAAAACAGCCCTACAGAAGAAGCAAAGGCAACACAAGCACAAGCACCTGGGATTAACATGTTATGCATCAGGTTTTACTTCAAACAGTTCTTATCAAAAAAAAAGGTTTTACGTCAAACAGTAAATTGCTGCAATCAGTTGTAATAAAAAAACCCACTAGGTAAAAGAAGTACCTAAACAACAATATATTGAATACTAACTAATGACAATAAACAAAGTTCAAGAAGTAAACAGGATCTTATTTCTTGAATACATTAAATTATAAACATGCTTATGTTTTAATGTGAGACTATCAGCCTTCTTAAATGTTGACCATTCCTGCATCAAAAATAAAGAAAAAGAAAGATTATACTAACACAAAATATGAAAAACACACTTTACAATTTAATTTTTAGTTTTTATTTTTTATTTTTTATAAGAAATCAAAGAAGTTATAAAAAAGGGCAAAAGGCTGTCACTTCAAATAAATAATAAAATGTTCCAAATCATACACGCATACATAAGTTCTTCAAAGCCGTAATAAATCTACTACAATATTTAAACGGAAGGCTCAATTTCCTCCCCCACTTTCTCATGTAAGTTTCTTTGTAAATAAACTCATAAAAAATCAATTATTCCACATGTAAGCTCTCAATGCTATGTTACCATGAAAAGGTGTCAGGACCCACACTTTGACAGTATAACAAGAACTGCAAGAAGGAATCTTAAATTACTTGACAAAATTTAAATAAAAAAACAGATATGAAAAGTAAAATTTATACGAGAAATTAGTCATTTGCTTGTGAGAGTTAGGGATCTGCATGAACAAGGCTACTCGATATTCAACTCAAATTTGACTGTCATTTTTAACTTGATTTGATTAATTAAATAAATCGTTCAAGAACACAAAATTAGGCTTTATTATCAAACGATACAAACTCATAAAACTCGCTCAGCTTGACTTATTAGCTCATTCAAAATATTGCCATACATATATAAATACATTTTACCATATCTGTATGTATTATGAAATAAACACATACACATATATAGTGATTATTATCAATAAATACAATATTATATAAGAAATATATAGTATAAGTTTTAAGACCTTATTTATGATATAACTAACATAAATGCTATAAAATATAATCATTTTTTATATAAGTTCATATGGTTTCATATGGTAGATATTAGGTACTATAAATATGCAAATGTTCTATACAGGTTGAGCTTGAGTGACCCAAAAAGCTTGAGTTGAGTTTCAAGTCAACCTCAAGCTTGATTTTAGTACAATCAAACCAAGCTTGACCAAGCATAACTCACTCAAACTTGGCTTGATTACAGCCCTACTGAGGGAACATGAAAAATGATAGGCAAAAGACTTCTAGAAGTCATAAAAGAATTCAAAAAACAAAAAAAAACACAGACCTGATCGAGGGCAGAAGCAAAAAGGTCCAAAACATGACCCTGGCTAACAAGCTGATTTGCAAGATTTTCATAGAATTTGACTGCTTTCTTAAAATAAGGTGCAGCATCCTTATCAAGATCTTTATGTGATCGTACTGGATCTGATAGATCTTTTGATATAATCTGCAAAAATATATTCAAACCAATGTTGTTACCATCAAGAAATTAGAAGAATAAAAATAATCCTTGGAAATTTATCAGTTTAATAAAGAAAAAAAGTAGCTCTGTCTCCCAACTTTCTTATGCTGCACATGTGACTATCAGATCCAATGAGTAAATTCCAGATTAAAGAGGCTTTTCTTCTACATGGAACAGAGCATAAACCAGTCTCAGGTTTGATTCATGAAACATTGAATAGGAAAATGATGTGTGAGTGCCTCAGCCTTGGCTCATGTTATAAATGCATGGGACCATATTGGCATCATACTAGGCTTGAGCCTAGAGACTCTGCAAATGCAACAAGTCTTATACTAAGTTAAACCCAATCCCATCTAAGTTCTAATTCGCACCCATCACACAAATCATGTAAATCGTCGGCCTCTCACCAATGCTACTTGGGACGTTGTAGCCCCTAGAAATTATTTGCACCCAAGGTTTTGAACCTTAGACTTGGGGGAGTCTTTCAGCGATTCAACAGACCCCCCATAAGCTAGACGCTTCACCAGCCTGACCACAGAGAGAATAGAATGAGTCGACCTAGCCCTAGTCTTACTAAGAGTTTGAATTTCTCTGTAGGCTAGTAGGGGTGAATGAATCGCCTTAGTGCAATTTGGCTTGCAGAATCGCGCCCAATGAACAATTGCCTCCTTTCTACCTTGAAAAGAAAAGTGTTTAACCTCAAAACCAATGTTCTTACCACTTGGAGCCAACCCCTAGGGGTTAACATATAACTGACTCCATACTTATCAAAACATATAACTGAATCCATTAATAATAAAATTGGAAATAGGAATTCCATTAATAAAAATGAGAGACCCAATGAACAACACTTCATCTCGTGAGTCAGCAATCATGGTACATGTAACCTATTTAACTTACCTAAACTATTTGATTCCACTCTTATGGTGCAAGACATATTATCTAGAAAGAGTCCTACCAATATTAGCTAAACTCACCAATGTTGTGAAATAATCTTAAAATCCTTAACATTCATTTTTCATGCTCTACCCACTCGTGGGTAGCCCAAGTGGCAAGGCAAACTTGTGTGCATGAGCCCCATGTCACAAGTCGATTCTCCCTGGAATCAAACTGCAATTAAGTGGGAGACCATGGCAGTGGGTTGTTGTGCTAGTCTCCCTGAGAGTTTAGGTTCCATGGGTGAGTTTTAAGGGCTTTGTCATGGGGTGGTTCCCCGTCATAAAATAAAAAATCATGCTCAATCCCTTGTCATTTTTTTCCATACTACCATGCATTCATAGTACCACACACGAAAATATGTACCAAGGTGACTTTGAAACAATAAGGTACAAATGAAAAACTACAAGAACCCAAGTAAACAATAATAAACGTGCATTACAACCGTGGAGGTCAATTAAAGTACAAGATAACATCCAGGACATATTGAAAGCAGTAATAGCAAATAAGACAGGATTTCCTTTTACCGTGCCGGGCCCTTCTGTACAAGGACCACCAACTAGAGCTATAATTCTAGCACCAGTGCCAGTGGAACAGGCTCCAAGCAATCCTGTTGAAACACTTAAAGCCACTCCCGTGCACCGCGATGCCCGACTCCCCGGTGGAACAGGCCACTGATCAGTTTCCAACTCGTCCAACAACTGAAATGCACAACAAATTCAAAAACAAATCCTCAACAAATCAAAAATCAGCCCTACATAACCAAATCACACAATAGGATTCAAAAACCCACCGCGTTGAGCGTGTACTCACAATCCGCAGCAGGCAATAAGAACCGCGTGATGCCTGAATTCGGAAACCCATTCGGCACGCCCTTCTGGTACCCTGTTCCGCCAGCTCGCCTGGCCGAAACCCCAAGCCCCAATTGGTCCAAAACCTGCTCCTTGGAAATCTCTTTGTTCCCCCTGAACACGTACACCTTGGACATGTCTGAGAACCCCAACTCATGCACCTGAACTTGGGTGCCAAACGAAACAAACCCCACCAGAGCGTTCTCCGGCAACAACCCGATCGCACGCATTAGTGCCGATTTAACGAACCCCATTTCCTCCTCGATCATGCAGGTATCAAGCATGAACAAAAACACGGGCGAGAGCGGAGAAGGACCGAGATTAGGGTTAGGATTTTGGGGGAGGGAATATTGCACAGTCGTATACTGGGCGTAGAGCTCGCCCGGGAGGTTGGTCTCGGAGATCATGGAGTAGTGAGGAGGGAAGTGGTTGCGCTGGTAGCAGAAGGGGCAGATCCAGATCTTGGCTATAAAGTCCACCCGCGAGAAGGGGTTGAGGACGGCGGAACAGGTCTTGCATCTGAGGGGCGCGTAAGGGAGGGTGGGGATGTCCGGGTGGGGGCGGATCGGTGAGATGGAGGCGGCGAGTGGGATCACGCACTTGCTCGCCTCGACCTTGGTGCGCGGCCATACGTTCCATGACATACGCACTCCGTCGAGACCCTCCGGATCTGTGTTCGCCATCTCCGACATATCTATTTCCCTAAAAGGATTCAAATACTGCGGAATTTAGAGGCGACCCCTTACAAAATGAGAGAGAGGGGTCACCGGAGAGATAGAAGAGGGAAGAAATAAGAATAGTGAATCCTTACTGCTAAATTATTGATCCGACGCCATTTTTAGTGCAACAGATGAACAACAGATATTCCATTTACTACAATCTTCTTCTACTTGCGAGGCCGACGACAGCAAAGTAGTAGGTGGTGGGGCTCGCTTTTCTCAAATTCCTATTTTTCAAATTCTTGTAACATATATACACGGTTTCCTTCGTTTGAGGTAATTGAGGGTGTCTGATATTGAAATTAGATAATTGAATATAATATTATTAAAATATTATTTTTTAATATTATTATTATTTTATTATATTTTATATAAAATTTAAAAAAAAAATTATAATAAAAGGATAAAATAAATTAAATTAAAAGTATTTCTATATTCAGAACATGAATATTACAATAAAATAGACGAAAATTGTCTTGATTGTCATTGTTAGTAATGCTAATAAAATCATACATCCATACATACCAAGCCTTTTTCTCTTTTTTTAAGAAATGAATAAGTGCAAAATTAATATTTGAGTTATGGTCTTTATGAATAATTGAAATTCTCTTGAGAATACGAAAAATAAAAATATATTCTTTAATCTACTCCATTCAATCAATCAAGGATGTCTAAAAGACAAAAGGTTAACATGGAATTCGGAGTCTTCTATTTGTCGTCCGCAACGATAGAGGAGAAGTGTGCGACTTTCTACTCATAGTGAGTGGAAAATAGAAGTCCCACATTGTGTGGTGGTGGTGTTTTCGGAAATGGAGGGCTTGAGTGAAGTATGCAAACAACTGGGTCTCAATGTGATGAAAAGGTTGAAATTGAGATTCAGGTAAGCGACGAAGGTGATTTGAAGAATGTGAAAGAAGAAGCTTAATAGGTAGATATGTGGGTAGAATTATTAGGAAAGAATTTATTAGGTCTACTATGATGAAGATATGGAAGGTGGATAAAGCAATTACCTTTAAAGAAATCATGGCAAATACTTGCGTTATTATTTTTGCAAATTGCAAAGATAGGGAAGAGTATTGGAGGGGAGATCGTGGCTATTTGATAATAACTTGTTTGTATTGAAACCTTTTGATGCTTTTGTTCAGCCACATTAGATTACCTTTAAAGAATTATTATCCAACATCACCCTCAGCTTACGAAAAATGCAGATCATGGTTAGCGAGAAAAACCAAATTTTAGAGAAAGAAGCTCTCTCTTTTATCTAGAAAGACCCAAAGTACTTTTGAAAATAGCCTGAAGGGATTGAGGGGGAGGAACCAACGCTCCCACCCCCCTCACCCCCTCCCCGTTTGCTTTTCTTTGATTTTATTTTCTCTTTTGTGTTTTATTAGATCGAATAAAAACGGAACACATCTAGTTTCTCTAGCCCCCTCTTTCTTTCGATTCTCTTTTTTTTTTTCGTTCTTAAGATCTGTTTACTCCCTCAACACCATCTCCCTTTTTTCTGTGTATCCTCGCTTGGTGCCACCGTTGGGGCTGGGGAGCCACACAGACCAAGAAATCTGCATGAGATGGTACAGGGATGGTGCTCGTGAAATGGTGTTGTGCGTTGTTGTACGCTGGTCCAAGTGCGGTGCGTTGGTCATGTGCCGTGCGATGGTGCGATTAGTGCCATGTGCGGTGCATCTGCGCGGTGTGTGAGGATGTTGTGCACTCAAGCTCATGAGATGGGTGTTTTGTTCTGTCCGATGGATGCTCGTGTAGCCACTGTTTTCATGCGTTGGGTGGGCGAAGCCGAGGCTGGGTGAGAGGGACGATGGAGGGAGCTATTTTTTGTAGTCCAGGTAGAGGCTGCCGAAGCTCGCGCAAAAGATGGGTGGCGGAAGAAGATCGGGCTAAGAAGGAAGCACTTCCGACGACAGAGGAAGAAGAAAAGAAAAGAGAAGGAAGAAAAAAGAAAAGAAAGAAAAAAGAGGAAAAAGCAATTTGAAGAAGGGTGGCGGCCATGAGTTTAGAGTGAAACCCTAGGACTGTCCTTTTTTAGGTTAGGCTTTTTCAAGCTAGGCTTTGTGTTTTGTTCTTTTGTGTAGTGTACCTCTGCTTTTTGTAGAGTTTTAATTGGTGTTTTTTTTTTTATCTCTTTTAATAAAAGAAATAGGCTATTGGACTTATGTCCATAGCTGGCTGGTTGGATACCCCTCCCCTTATGGAGGATGGGGATGATTGGGATACCTCTTCTCCTTTGGAGGATGGGGGTGGTTGGGATACCCTTTCTTCCTTACGAGAGTGATAGTGTTGTGTTTTATTTCTATTTTATACAGAAAGGAATACTCTCTTATGAGAGTTTCTAGAAGTTTCGATAATATCCATCGTAAAGAAATTTGTGTGCAGGGAGGCGTACAACAGATATGCAGTTTGGCTTGTATTCAAAGTTTTCTCTATATTTACTAGTTACAGATGTAACTTCCTTCATGGATAAAATGAAGCTTATTTCCTATAAAAAAAAAAATAGTGAGAATTATTGGATCCAATTGCATAATTTGTTTATGGCTTGTATGAATCATCATACTGGATAGCAAATTGGCCATTCAATTAGAAGAGTGTTGGAGATTGATGTACTTGAGGATGGAGTAGGATAGGGAAGTTATCTCAGAGTTAGGGTGGAAATTGATGTGCGGGAGCCTATTGCGCGAGGAAGAACCATTAATTTCAACTTGAAGTGTATGTGGGTGCCAATTAAATAAACAACCCTAAGATTTGTTTTAATTGTGGTAAAATAGTTCATGATGATAGTGGGTGTGAGGTTGGGATAGGGAGTAGAAAATAGAACAATGGGGGTGAGATGCACTTCGTGGTGTGGCTCAAGGCAAAATTTGGTGGAAGACATTGTGAAGGTGTGCAACTAGCACGCAAGGATGATTGAAGGTCCAGTTCTCCGAGCAACACCTATAGATCGAATTCTAGATTTTGACCGTCATGCTCCATTGATGGTCCTAGAAGGGAACATGAGGGCCTAGGTCGTGTGACAAAGGGTAGTTCCAGCGTCGATGCCAAAAATGTAGCTAAGTCTGGTGGAGTGGTCATCGTGGCAAAAGATAAGGGATCTAAAGGAATGGATGTGGGTTTGAATTTATACCAAAATTATCAGATGTGAGCAAGGAGATAAATACCCATAACGGTCTGATTACATCCACTGGTTCAAGGGATGAAGAGGACATGGATTTGTTGGTCCCTACCTTTATTAAAAAGACTATGGGTGATTAATTGGGCTTGAAGCCCATCACAAATATAGACGAGGAGTGTATGGGTAAAGAGGTTAGGAGAGAAGACTTGCCTCTAACGATTGAAAAGAAGCAACAAGAGGCAACTATTGTTGGATCACAAAGAAAGGAGGTTCATAAGACAAGAAATTAGAAGAGAAGGGCAAGGGGGCAGGAAACTCAGTTCCTTATATCCAATCATTTTCTGCTAAAAACCATCCTAGTATGTTCTTGGTTGATGAAGATATAGCCGAGGATAGAATCAAGAAGCTGAAATTAACTAATGGGTTGGAGGGTAATGTAGTGGTGAAGGAATCAGCAGAGGTTGCTAACCAACCCCACCGGGAGTTATGAATCTCTTAAGTTGAAACTGCCGAGAGCTTGGAAACCCTCGGACAATTCAGGACCTTTACATGTTGGTAAATGATAAGCATTCCAAAGTGGTGTTTCTAATGGAAACATTACTTAAAACTTCAAGGGTAGAAGCTGTTAAAAAGAAATTGGATTTTTATGGGTGTTTTGTGGTTGATCCAGTGGGGAGAAGTAGTGGTTTGGCTATGCTGTGGAAATCCAATATTCATTTTACTATTCATAATTTTTCATTGAGGCACATTAGTGAATGGATTTCAATGGGTGATCACAGTAGTAGATGGTTTTGTCAGGATTTTATGGGAATGTTGAAGCTAGTAAGAGGACTCAATCGTGGGAGTTACTGTTAAGGCTAAATCCTGGAAATTTTTCTTGGTGTATTATGGGAGATTTTAATGAAGTGTTGATGCAATCTGAGAAATGGGGTGTAGACACAGACCTTAATACTTAATGAGGGGTTTTAGAGCTGCCATTGAAGATAATCAGTTGTTTGATTTAGGCTTCAAATGAGATATTTTCATAGGGAGTAATTGACATGATGTGGATGATAGTTTTACCAAAGAGAGGCTGGACAGAGTTGTTGCTAATGCATAGTGGAAGATGTTGCATACACAAGCAGTGGCAGAGGCTCTGGTTGCTCGAAGCTCAGACCATAAACCATTGTTAGTGTCTATTAGGAGAGGGGAGGGGGGCAGCATACTACAAAAAGGGTCTTTAGATTGAAGCATGCTAGTTAAGAGATGAGAAATGTGGGAAGATTGTTGAGGAGGTTTGGAAAAATGGTAGATTAAATGCTCAGCCTCTGGAGTAGATACAAGCCACTTTGTCCCAATGTTGTACTTCATTGTCTAGATGGAGTAGGAATCAAGAGTCTGGTGGAGAAATGATGATTAAAGAAAAGACAAAAGAACTAAGAAGATGATCACAAGAAGCTAAATGGCCTAACAATGTGGAAGTGATTAAAAACTTACCGGAGGAATTGAGTTATTTGTTATAACAAGAAGATATAAGGTGGAGGCAGAGAGCAAAATGTAATTGGTATAAATTGGGAGATAGAAATACCATGTTTTCCATCTGTGTGCAACTCAGAGAAAGAAGAGGAACTTCATCTCACATGTGAGGGATTCTCACTCAGTACTCAGGAAAGATTTGGGGGAGATTTAGTAGGCTTTTCAACAGTATTATGAAGATGTATATTGTTCAGCTTAGCCTTCTCGGGATGAGATAGCAAAATGTTTGAATTTTGTGAAGCAACGAGTTTCTATGGAAATGAATGAGGATTTGAAGAGGGGTTTCACTAGAGAAGAAGTGGAAGTCGCTTTGTTTCAGATTGGGCCACTAAAATCATCTGGTCTTGATGGCTATGGAGCATGCTTCTATCAAAACCTATGGAAGATAGTTGGTAAAGATACTACAACAGCAATTCTCAGGTTTCTTAATGATGGACTGTTTGCAGAAAAGATCAACTATAAACACATTGCTCTAATTCCTAAGCTAGAGAATCCAAAGTCTATAAGTGATTTTCGACCAATAAGCTTGTGCAATGTTTTGTACAAAATAATTGTTAAAGTGTTGGCTAATAGATTGAAAAGGGTATTACTTGAAGTTATTTTTTACAATCAGGGTTAGGGCTGTAAATGAACTAGCTTGTTTGATAGCCCGCTTGGTACTCGCTCGGTTAAACTTGAATCGAACTCAACTCGTAAAATAAAAAAGTTAGTTCATGAAAGCAAATATTCGCTCAATTTGTAAATGACACATACCTAACAAAACTCGACTCGACTCGACAAGGCTCGTTAAGGCCTACTTGTTTATGCTCAAGTTGACTCGATTAAAACTTATTCATATATTGATAAATATATACATACACCTATGTATATACATATATATATGTATATACATATATATATGTATTAGCTAATAATATAAGCATACCACTTTTATAATTAAATATATAATATGTAATCTAATTACTTATGTCTATATAGTGAATATACTTTATAGGTATATTTTATAATTTGTATAATAATTAGTCAATAAAATTTAAGAATTTCATAGACTAGTATGTGAGAACCATATATGAAATAGATATATGTTATCATATTAAGTGTATATATTAATAATATATGTAGGCTAATATATTGTTACTTTGGATAAATATCAACTAGTTAAATATTTTAGTTATTTATAAGTTTTTTAAGATTTTATAATTCAATAGAGATTCTACTTATTAGTTGCATAAATTCAATATTAGATTATTTATTTATTTATTTTATTATTTATTAAATCTTATTCAAAAAATAAACAATTTGAGCTCGAGCTCGAGCTCGGCTCGACTAGAATTTGTTTGTGGGACGAGCTCGAGTTCGAGCTCGAGTTCGAGTTGAGAGTTTAACTTATCGAGTCAAGCTCGAACAAAAAAAAAAAAAAAACTTGAGCTAGAGTATTTTGAATCGAGCCGAGCTCGGCAAGCCAAAGACCAGCTCGGCTTGGCTCGATTACAACCCTAATCAGAGTGCATTTATTTCTGATAGACTTATTATAGACAATATAATGTTAGCTTATGAAGCTTTGCATACTATGAAAACAGGGCAGAAAGGGAAAAAAATGGAGTATGGCTTTGAAGTTAGATATGTCTAAGGCATATGATAGAGTGTAGTTGAGTTATTTGAGTGCTGTGATGGATAAGCTAGGCTTTGGGAACAGGTGGATAGGTTTGTGCAGTGTGTATCAACTGTACAATACTTAATGCTTGTTAATGGCCAACCTGCAGAAAACTTCAGTTTATTTTAGTACTAATACTAAGGTGGAGATAATAGATGAGTTAGCTTAGGATATAGGTGCAAGGGTTTGTGGGGATGTTGAGAAGTACTTGGGTCTACCCACGATGATAGGGAAATCCAGGTATAATGCATTTAAAGGCATCAAAGATAGAGTTTGTAAGAGGATCAATTGTTGGAAAAACCAGTTTTTAACACAAGCTCTCAAAGAAGTACTTACAAAAGTCTTTAGGCAATACCCACATATGCAATGGATATTTTTAAATTACCAAAACAGTTGTGTAAAGAGATATCAAATATGCTAGCTCGATTCTGGTGGGGCCATATGGATAACAACAGGAAGATTCAATAGAAGGAGTGGAGTAAGATTGATTTGTCTAAATGTCATGGAGGGTTAAGCTTTAGAGACATGGATTGTTTTAATCAAGCTATGTTGGCTAAGCAATTTTGGAGATTATTACTAAATCTCAATTCTTGAGTGGCTAAGGTAATGAAAGAAAAGTACTATCAGAATGAGAACTTAGTGGATGCTAAACTTGGCAGTGGTCCATCACTAGTGATGGACGTGTATTATGGGCTCAAGTTACTTAATAAGGGCAAGGTTGAGATGGAGAGTGGGGAATTGAGAAAAAATAAAGATACGGGGTGACAAATGATTACCAACCCCCACAACTCACATGGTGCAATCACAAGTAAAAGGAATTCCAAGCGATGCAACAGTCAGAGAGTTACTTAATGATCATGGAGGTTGGAACACTGGTTTGATTGATGAAGTAATATGTGCTGAAAGGGTATTTGTAATTAAATGCTTACCAATAAGTTGTAGAGGTGCAGAAGACAAGCTCATTTGGGGCCTTAGTAAGTTTGGGGTATTTTCTCTGAAGTTAGCTTACCATTTGGTTGTCTAGTTGAAAAAGAATGGGAAGGGAGAGCAGTCCAAATTCCAATAACTCTTCTGCAAGTTGGAAGAAAATATGGGAGTTAGAGGTTCAAAATTCTGTCAAGGTATTTTTTTTCTAAAATAAAGACGCAGAACTTGCATACTCAATAGTTATACCTAACATTACTCTTATATATTCAAATTTTTTAAAATATAAAAAACAAAAAAATTAATTTTCAAATCAAATTTATAAAAAAACAAAACAAAACAAAACAAAAAGATTTTAGCCCAAGGGCTAGTGGCCACTAGCCCACCAGCCCGTGTTGGCTCCTCTACCACCATAGGCCGTAGGATCCTGCTGATTCTAGTCAGCATGAATTGTAAATTCGGGCCACCGAATCACTATCAAAGAATCTGGTTGTGAAGGGCGGCTTGATCTAGGCCACCATCATGACCATAGAGACCACTGCCAAATTTATTTCATTTATTACCTCAAACGTTTCAAGATTTCCTTTTAAGAAAAAAAAAATTATAACCATTCACAAACATATCTCTACTATAACTAATACTAACATAATTATAATATATCAGAGTTATAACATAATATATGTATAATAGACTAATAGTATAGTTAACTTAATATGTTAGTATTAAGTTCACTATTAGTCACTAACTATATATAATATGGATATCACTATTAATATTGGTATAGTCTATTGTTATTTAGTATAAAGTAAATATTAATCTAATTTACTAAATGTAATCATAGACAAAATGTAAAAACTAAAAAGTTTAATATATTGACAATTAACATAGATTCATAATATTAATACATTGGCATACCCTAAGTTAGTAACAAATTAGCAATTAACATCATAAATATAATTATACTTAATTATTTTTTTAATCACTTAATTAAATAATCCACATTGAATAGTTCACTTAATTTTCATTTTAATAATTTAAATTTTTTTTAATTAAATTATGTGCTAAAAAGATAAAAGAATAACACTATACCTCATATGCCAAACACAAAACGGTGCCGTTTAGTATAAAACGGGACCTAAACGGCATTGTTTAAGTAAATGGGGGAGAATTTTGAAACTGAGTTGCGTGAAACGACGTACATCATTTCACGCAACTCAGTTTTTTTTTTAAAATAAACCTTCTGTTGAAACGGCGCCGTTTGGATCCAATTTCAATTCAAACGACGCCATTTCAACATTAGTTTTCGGCCCCCCAACCCAAAATCTCTCGGTTTTGAGTTTTTACTTTTCACTTTCACTTTCACTTTCCCCCCTCTCTCGAAAGGTGAAAACCCTAGCCCTCCCTCCATCACATCCCCCCCTCCAACCCCTTCGACGCCTCCGTGACTCCGTCGAAGTTCTCTTCATCCCCTTCGTCGTGTCTTTTCGTTGATTTTCGATTGGTACTCTCTCTCTCTCTCTCTCTCTCTCTCTCTCTCTCGTTTTTAATCTTTTGATGGTGTTGATTATGGTTTTGAATCACTGTTGTTTGTTGGTCCTTTTGTGGTTTTTGCTGTATTTTGGAATTAGGATGTGTGTATGCTCCTGCCTCCTGTAGATTTAATTGATTTTCTTAATTTTATTGATTAGAAGTTTCGTGTGTATCCCGCACAAAGTATGTACTATCATTGATTTTACTGATCTGTAATGTTCCTGCAAATGAATGTGTGTACTGTCATCTTTTGTTGATCTCATAAGGAACCTGTCATGTGTCCAAATTCATCATCAAGCAGCAAAAAGTATTGGGATAAAATACCCATATAAATCTATCGACACGTTGTACAATTATAAAATTGCATAAATGGGAAATGAATAGCCTCACAAGTGAAGAGTACTAGTAAGTTAGACAAACCCAAGTGTATTTTTCACTGCAACCAAACAAAAGTATTCCATATCTTGCATGCATGGTGTCACTTGTTTTCTGTGCATGCAGAAACCATAGATGTTAGTCCTGAAAACATCTTAGAAGATTAAGGAACAAAAAATCCATATAAGACATAATTTATCATCTGTTAGACTGTTATTGTGAAGCTCTTACTCTCTAATACATATAATCTCTATTATTGCAAAGCTGTTAGATTTTTAGTACATATAAGAAGATCAATAGTCTATTGCAGACTTGGGGCATTATTTTCTGCTTATAGAATTTGTTGGTCATCTAAGCCATTATATGACATCATACTTGACTTATAGAATCTGTTGGGGCATGCACTGACATCTTTCATTTTGTTCCATTTTTTTATAAAGCATATTTTTTATAGTAGTTTTTTTTTTTTATAAAGCAGATTTTTGCAAATAGTAACAAAATTTTAACAAAACAATAAAGCAATTTTTTTTTAATAAATAGATTTTTATGATAATTTGCATTTTATTAAAACTGAAAAACCGGATCGGACTGGAAACCAGTAAAACTGAAAGTACTGGTTTATGAGGGTAACCGGTACGTAATTGATTTTGAAAAATGCAAAACTGGTCATACCGGTTCGGTCCTAAATTTTATCCAAAACCGGACCGAACCGGACCGGTTACACCCCTACTACTATTCATGATCTCACCTTACATCTAAATATGTCTATAAATTTATTACGAAAAAGAAAAGAAAAGAAAAAAGGATATCAGGTGAAAACAAAGGGATACATGGGATTTGATTGAGGTATGCAAAAAAGACAACAAATTACATTCACAAGGTGGAAAATCTAGCAGAATATGGCAGGATCAAAAAAAAATTAAGCTCAGTTTGAATTGTAAGATGAGATAAGATGGTTTTATATGAAAGTTGAAAGTTAAATAAAATATTGTTAGAATAATATTTTTTAATATTATAATTATTTTGGGATTTAAAAAAAGTTGAATTATTTATTATATTTTGTGTGAAAATTTAAAAAAATTATAATGATAAGATGAGATGAGATGAAACTGTTACTATATCCAAATGGGGCCTAAAGCTTTTAGCTACTACCATAAAAGCCTTATTTACCCCTTTAAGCCCAAATGGAATTGAAGCATGCCTCCCGGTGCTTCTAACAATATGGCTGGAGTTGCATTTTTTTTAGATAGATGATATTTGCAATCTTAGAATGTGCAAGTCCCACACATTCCTTTTGAAAAAGTAATTAAATTTAGACTCACATAAAAGCTTATTTTTTTTAATAATAGACCTCATTTCTTTTCAAAATGAGTGTGATGGGCTTGGACACTCTAGAATTGTATATAGAATTACTCTTTCTTTCAACATAGTCGAAGCCTAATAATACGATTGAATGGCCCACAATAATGAGTGGGCATTTATAAGGCATTCGGATGCTCATTCATGAAATAACTAATAAATAAAACATATAAAATATAAACAAAGAGATACGCATAGAGATTTACGTGATTGGGCATAAAAGTTTACATCCACAAGTCGTTTGGAAGTGAAATCCACTACGTTGGCTAATTTTATAGTTTTTCGTAACCTCTCACAACTCTCAATACAATGAAGAAAATAGGATTTGGGAAAAGGTTGAAGAAGACTCATTCATTGTAGAAATTTGGAGGATTGTGACACCCCTAACTTTTCCTTTTCAATTTTTAATGGGTCACTGAGACATCAGACCTATAACCCTTACAGTGGTGGAACCCAACGATTTCTTTTAGGGGGGCCAACTTTTCTGTCATATGACATGTTTATGTAAAATAAGAAGAAATTAAAAAATCATAAAAGTATAATTATATATAAAATTAGTTTTCGATAATTTGCTACATACACATAAAAATATAATTATAAAAACACAACTTAATAAATGTTTCACATTTTTGACAACACTGTTTCGTGGACTAATATTTATCTATTATTATTTTGTAATGAAATATTTATAATATGTTTTCTTCATAAAAACTATCAAATGATCTTTTAGGAAGTCCATCTTTCATTCTAGGTTGTAAACTTGCTTATCAAGTTTCATATAAAACCTAGATATTTTTGTGTTACATTAAGCATATAATACTATAATTGAGACCTAAATAAACTTTTTCTTACTTAATGAAGTCTAGATGATAAAAATTTTTAACTATTTTTCATATAGATCATCAATATTAAATGATTTTTCTTTTATTTTTTTCACTTTGAATTCCATATTAAGAAGTTTAATATTGTATAATAGAAAACTATGATATCCATATTAATAGGTTTATTATTTCTCATAAAGTTAGTTTTAATTTAGTTCTGGTGGGGCCAAATCCTTGAAAATAGATAATATATAAAAATCACACAAAATCTTGGGACTATAGAAAAAAATTGGAAAGATGCATTTCTATGTATATTGAAATTCAGAAATTTCTGGAGAGAATTATTAATTTTTCTAGGAGGCCATTTTTCATATTTATAAAATTATGAATAAAATTTCAGGGGTATTTTGAGTTTTCAAAAACATTTGGGGATCAACGTGGTTTCGCCACTGAACCCGTAGTTACAATAGCTATTAAAATTAATGGAAAATAAGGGATTTTTTTTTTTTTTTTAACGATGAAACAAAAGCACTTTAACTAACTATAACATAAAATATATACAACAAACCTTTATAGTACAAGGTTACAAAACTACCCTTGTCACAATTGAGTTCTCAAGAACTCATTAACTTACAAAATAATTATGCAACAATTTTTAAATATAAGCATCAGTTCATATTGTTTCATCATTACAAAAAAAACTTTTACACAAATACATGTGGCTCCTATTCATCATGATCGTCCTTGTTGACAATCTCTTCCTCTAGAGTGGGGTCTAGTGTCCTTGCTATAAAATCTGCGTTATCTATTAATACCAAAACCATAGGTGTACGACTACGGTGAGACTTACATCTCAATGTTCGAAATCCATAAATTAGACATGTGATTGTTGTACATCTCAGTGTTCAAGAACCATAAATACTGAAACGGGAGGTGGATCACTACGGAGAGATTTACATTTCAGTGTTTGAGATCATAAATTAGATATGTGATTGCTATGAGTTTTTGAGCATTCATTTCATAAACTATAATACTTTCTTTTCACTTTCTATTCCTTTCATACTTTACTCTATACACAAGCCACAACCTCTCATAACATACAAGGGTTCAGGTGTGTCTATCGTCCGAGAATGGCAACTCATTATTTAACCTGATTCTCGACTGTGGTACTCTCACTTTGTCCAAGAACAACCTATGACCCTTTGCTAACCAGAAAGGCTCGATATGAAGACTCTCTTTATGTATGAACAATGGATTGTGTTTGTGAGATGGAGGGATGCAAGTCAATGTATGAACAATGGAAATTCTTATGATCACGTGGGAAATTGTATGAATAAATGACGAATTGACTCAACAAATGAATATGAAGACTCTCTTTATGGTTTATATGGATATTTTGAGAAATCAAAGAATACTAAGATTAAGGCTTAGGATGTCTTTGATATGTAAGAAAAAATAGATTAACAAGATGGAAAATATAAGAACAATGTATTTTTAGATTTTGAATATAGAATGGACAAATTGAACAAATTGAATGGAACAAAAGAAATAACAAAACAACTTTGATTCACGAATTTTATAAAGTTGCAAAGAAACAAGATAGATTGAATCACCACCTATTCACGAATTGCAAGGTGATGATCCTCTACTAGGGATTCATGAATTTCACCTAAGTAGTCCAAGTGCTAAGCACCGATGGTGATCTCAAGAACACAAACCGCCCACTAAGGGATTTGCCAAATGGTCAAAAGATGTAAACTAAAATGCTAAGGGTCCTATTTATAGAGATTATAAAGTGGAAACCCCCAATAGGTCTCTTGAAATATAATAAAATAAAATAAATAAAGATAATAAAATAACATGGTCTTGGATGACCAATGTGGCTAGTAACATGTCTTGGCCCTTGGTTGGCCTTGACCAAAGAAGTGGCCCGATCTTTATTATCCATGCATGCCTAGGACCTTGTCCTAGGGCGGTTTTTTATGGGGTCCTGACAGGTAGGTAAAGGTTGATGGGATTTTGCGTATTTTTCTCAATAAAAAAATTACCAAATCAACATGTCATATCATAAAAGAAGTTTTCTTTTTTTTTTTTTAGTGAAAAAACTTCATTTCATCTAGGTATAAAACCCTTAAGAAAGTGTACAATAGTGTTGATCAATGAAAATTATATTCTCAATGAAAGGAGGAATACTATTCCACCAAATATTCATATCTTCAATGGACCATGCATATCTTGCCAGTCGATGAGCAGCCTCATTAGTGGATCTGTTGCTATGCTGGAGTGTACAATAAGGGAATCTGAGCATTAATCTTTTAATATCAGCAACCACTGATCTAATTGAAGCATTAGACTCAGCCACCTTGTTAACCTCATCCACCAATCACTCTCCATAACCAGATTAGAAATTCTCATATTTAAGTATAACTGCAGACCTCTCAACAAAACCACTACTTCCACTTGTTCTGGTTCCAGTTGCACAGATTCAGCTCTACTTGCTGCCATCAGAACATTCCCTGTATGGTCTTTTAAGATAACCCCCAAACCAGCTTTATTTAACTCAAAAAATAGAGCCTCATCTACATTAAGTTTGAAGGAATCCTGAGGTGGTGGAGACCATCGATATTGCATAGTTTTGGCAAAATGAAGTCCCCTTTGATGTGTAGCATTATTTGACTTCAATTTCTTTGAGAAGGCAAATCCAATGACTTGTTGAGTTGGTAAAGAAATTTGGTCGTGAACCATCTTATTTCTTCTAAACCAAAATCCCCAAGCCATTAAAAAGAAATCTGTTACCTCATCAATTGACCCCTTAGAGAATATTTCCATTGCTGTTAAGATGAAGGAACTAAAATGGAAGTTGTGCAGTAAGACAACAAATTTCTTAACCCAGATCTCATGAATAGGAGGGCATAACAACAAAGCATGGGTTAAGTCTTCCATCTGGTGTTGGTAGAAACAAAATTGACCACTTATATCAAGCTTTCTGTTAATAAGATTGGCCTTAGAGGGCAGGCTCTCCTTACATACTCTCCAAGCAAAGATTTTAACCTTATGGGGTATTTTTAAGTGCCAAAGAGCATTCCAAAACGTTTTCATAAAAGCACTATTCGAGGGCTCACCACAATCAGGTACTAGACATGATTTAAAGAATCTGTAAGCACTTTTAACAGAGAAGTTACCTGACTTTTCATACTCCTACATCCACTTATCCATATCACCTGAAGCACTGGGATGTAGTCTAAGAATAGTCTCTGCCACCCTTGGATTGAATAGAGTCTGACTTTTGGAAGATCCTGTGGCGCCCCCAACTTCCATGTACGGACACACACGGAAATCGAGACACCCGGGATGATGACAACACGGTCACGCACCCCATCGACATGTGCTGAGTGTGTGCAATGCAACACGTGTACAATAAAATACGCAGTGGAACGGTAAAGTCAAATAACTAAGTACCAGAGTTTAATACAATATCAGAGTACTGAAAAT
>QEOT01003963.1:460741-494657 GCA_003123785.1 Pterocarya stenoptera
GGAAAAGAAAAGATAGGGGAAAAGAAATGAGGTCCAATCCTCACCACTTTCGAGTCACAACTGATCCTCAAAACATTATTTTTAAACCAGTAAAGTAAATAAAACAAAATAAACTCAAAACTAATTAAAATAAAATAATAAACTCCAACAATAACATACTTTAAAATAAAAGGCAATTAAATCATAGAACACCAATTAAAATAAATCAAACGTAGTGAAAAGCTTTAAATAAAACAACAATAATTTTAAAACCCATAAACGAACCAATTTAAATCAAAGATTAATTTAAATCTGAAATAATAATTAATAAGAAGAAAGCCCAATAAAATATTTTCACAACTTACAATATTATAAAATAATATTTTAAAACTCCAAAAATTCTAAAACTAGAGAATCAATCATTAAATTAATTAAAATAATCCTTCATTAAAATACACTAAAATACGGGGTGTTACAGATCCCACCAGTTTGTACTAGGATCAGTTAGTGAAGAGACCTGCTCCTCCAGATGACAGGCTTGCTCTTCACTCTGATTACTACTTTCAGCACACATAATTTGTCTTAGGTTTCGAGTCCCAAGAATCCAAGCATCATTTAAAATGTGAATTAATCTTCCATTTCCCACATTCCATCTACCTCCTTGCACCAATAAGTTTTTTGCCTCCCATATACCTCTCCAAGCATAGGAGGGGTTTTCACCAATAGAGGCTTCCAATAAGTCTCCATCTGAAATGTATCGAGCATCATATATCTTATGCAATAAGCTATCTTTATTTTGCAATAATCTCCAAACTTGTTTTGCCAACATAGCCATATTGAAAATCTGAAGATCCTTAAATCCCATCCCTCCAATAGCTTTTGATTGACACATTTTCTTCCAGCTTATCCAATGCATTTTTTTCCCCTTTTTTCTGCCCCCACCAATATCTGGCAATCATACTCTCAATTTCACTACATAGCTTGGTTGGGAGCTTGAAACAACTCATGGCATAAGATAGAATTTCTAAAGCCACTGCCTTGAGGAGAATCTCCTTACCTCCTTGAGAAAACATGTTTCCTTTCTACCCTTGCAATTTTAGCCATACTCTATGCTTGATATCAGCAAATGCATTTGTTTTAGACCTGCCTACCAAAGGAGGCAGTCCTAGATATTTTTCATACTGCTACAACTGAGAAGAACCCCACAGGTTCATGATAGACTGTCTCTTATTCATGTCTACATTTGCACTGAAAACCATTGATGTTTTATCTTTATTTAACTGTTGACCAGAAGCAACTTCATACTGATTCAACAGAGTTTGAAGTTTGGAAGTTGTCTCTACCTCTGAGCACAGAAGATCAGGCTGTCATCTGCAAATAGTAAATGGTTTAGCTTGGGTGCCCCATGACAAATTTGGATTCCGGAAACAAAATTAGAACTCCTTGCTGCCTTCAATAAGCTAACCAACCCTTCAATGCACAATAGGAATAAGTAGGGAGAAATGAGATCTCCCTGCCTCAACCCTCTTGAAGGAGTGATAAAACTAGTTGGCGATCCATTAATTAACACAGAGAAAGAAGGGGTCATAACACATTTCATCACAAGCTAGACAAGTTTATCATGGAAACCCAGCTTTCTCATGACAGCTTCAAGGAAACTCCATTCCACTCTATCATAAGCTTTACTCATGTCAAGCTTAAGGGACATGAATCCTTTCTTTTTCCTCCTCAAGAAATGCAATACTTCATAGGCCACAAGCACATTATCAGTAATAAGTCTTCCTAGAAGGAAAGCAGATTGTGAATCTGAAATAACAGCAGGTAACATTTTCTTGATTCTATTAGCAATGACTTTTGAAATTAGCTTATATATGACATTACATAAGCTAATGGGTTGAAAATCACTAACTTTTTTAGGACTTTTCTTCTTAGGAACCAGAGTTATGTAAGTGTGGTTCACTAATTGTGGGAAATCACAAGAATTTAAAGCTTTTAATACAGCAGAAGTGACAGAGCTCCCAATCTCATACCAGAATTTTTGATAGAATAAGGGTGGCATGCCATCAGGTCCAGGAGCTTTAGAAGGGTGCATTTCTTTCATGACTTGGTGTACTTCATTTGCTGTATATACTTTAACAAGATCCTCATTCATTTCAGAAGAGACCTTCTGCTCCATTTTATCAATAATGACTTCTTGGTCTCGAGAACCTATAATTGTAAACAGAGAAGAAAAATGGTTAATAATCAAATGATCACAGTACTCTCCTTCCTTCCAAAGACCCCCATCATCCATTAGTTTTGATATGCAGTTCTTTTTTTCTTTTTCTTTTTTCCTTTGAGAGGCTTTAGCATGGAAGAATTTAGTATTTTGGTCTCCTTCAGTTAACCAAAGTGCTCTCGACCTTTATTTCCACATTATCTCTTCTCTATCTATCCATTTTTGAACTTCTTCAGCAGCAACACCAACCTCACTAGCTTTTAAAGTTGTTGGATCTTTATCTTGTTCCAAAGCCAACTTGGTTTCTGCTTCTTTCAATTTGACCTGAACCTTGCCAAAAGGTGCCTTATTCCACCTTTGTAGTCTTGAACTGCAGCCAAAAATACAATTCATCACCTCATGTAGGCCTCTACGAGGATCACCCTTGAGCCACTCCTCTTTAACAATTCTTGAACACTCAGCTTCCCCAAGCCACATAGCCTCAAATCTAAAGGGTTTTGGACCACCCCCTCTACCACTTACTCCTTCCAGCTCTAACCAAATGGGGAGATGATCAGAGTAAGATATAGAACCATGAGTAACTGAGGCCCTATTGAACAGGTTACACCAATAGCTATTTCCCCCAAATCTATCCAACCTCTCAGAGATCTGAGTTGCATCTTGCCGACCATTACACCAGGTATATCTTGTCCCATTGAATCCAAGATCTTTTAGTTCACAATCCAAAAACATTTGTTGGAAGTCAATCATTTGTTAATTTGGTCTAGCTTGCCCATTTCTCTTCTGATGTTAAGATCTCATTAAAGTCACCCAGAACTAACCAAGCATCATTAGGACCCTTTTTCAATCTTCTTAGTAAGTTCCAAGTTTCTAATCTTCAGTTTTAGGTTGGCCATAAACCCCAATTAAGAACCATTGGCTTGTGTTTTCAGTAATCTTGGCATCAATGTGTGAGGCAGAATAACTAAGGATAGATAACTAAACATCATCCTTCCATAACATAGCTAGGCCTCCACTTCTACCCACAGCTTAAACAGTTAGACAACTGTTAAACTTTAAACGAATTCTACAGAACTCCATCTTCACAGCACTAAGTTTTGTCTCTTGCAAGAACAAACAAACTTGAGTACTTGATCAACGAACGAATTTACCCTGAGACTCGAGTACTTGATTTGCTAAAATGCTATTAAATCATCTCAATGAAATGAAAATAATAATAGCAAGAAAAGGAAAAGAAAAAAAATCAATTGGTCTGAATATAAATTACAATGTGTGGGACAAAGAAAGTATAGTACAGTTCCAGTCGCATCATCTAAAGCGTTTGCATATTCCAAAATTGTGACAAAGAATTGTATAAATTTCTATAAATCTATTTAAGAATATACATTAAATGATTTGGGTTTAATATTTTTCATTAGCTTATATATGGATACTGATACCTTCCACATATGGGTGGAGGAGATAAAGGTAACACCTGTAAGTAGGGGTGGGTTCCAGAGATTCGATCGTAGTTAGAGTTCGACTTCGATCGGAGTGTGCTTGGGCCAAGGCCCAATTCCAAATCTATGGGCCCATTTTTTAAGCCCAAAGCCCAATTTCGAATCCTTGGGCCACTTTTGAAGGCCTAAGGTCTATTATGATATTTTGGTTTTTGAAATACTGTAAAAAAAATATCTACACATCCTAGTAATTTCTAAAAAATGTTGTAAAAATCAACTAAAAAACTTAAATATAATGATTAAATTATATACATTACAAAACCAAAGGGAAGTAAATACATAATGACAAACACAATATAAATAAAAAATGCAAAGTAGCCCCCAAACAACTAGCACAATCACAACCAAATATTAACTAGACAACCAAAGTTCTCAATTAATTTACATTATACAATGTAATAATGTATAAGAATAAAATAAAAAACTACGAATTAGTAATTATAATTTGACAAAAATTTTCAATCTTTCAAGATTCATTACTAGCAAATTAACCATTCAGCCTCCAAGAGTCCAATCACATTCAATCATTTAGTCTGAAAATCACCATTGTTGTGGTCATGGGCCCGTCAATAACTATACACTTTTCATGTTGTGTTCAAGGAGTGGAGAAAAGTAAGTGAGTTTGCGCTTTAGTAAACCACAAGAATGTTATCTAATTCAAATGGAAAATAGGGCTATAAGTAGTAGAATTCATTTCTCACCAATAAAGGGGTTCTCTATCCCACGGTGTGTCTATCTCAATCATCCGCAATTATGCTAGAGTTCACAATTAAGTCTACAAAATCATAAAAATTAGAATTTAAATATTAAAATAATAAAAATATTTAAATAATAATTTAAAAGCATATAAAGTTATCTAATTCAAGCCTATAGTTTTCGGCATCAACGATATCTAGTCCAATGGAAATTTCACTTAGCCAGTTCTGTGTGCAAACGAGAGCCTCCACAGTTGACAGTGCTAATGAACTCTGATAAGCATACAACACTCGAACTTCAATGCTAAACGTCGACTCAGAGGCAACTATAGTGATAGGAATGGCTAGTACATCTCGAACTATACGGGAAATGACCGAAAACTTGGTGGTCATGAAGCCTCGAGAGCTTGTTGAAGTATAAGTTCACAGTTACATATTTGGATCCATATATCCGTAGGGTTATGTCATAAAACAATTTCAAAAATTGAACAAAATACTTCACATTGGCCCAATCAACTGTATTCGGTACATTGAGCCCCCTTCTACCCCCTACTAACTCCAGCAAAACATACCTCATGCCCCCATCTTCGAACTCCATCCGCTCGAACTCTTTTTGGTACTTATGCGCTACATCCAACATCATGTATGTAGAATTCCATCAAGTCGGAACGTCCAAGCACAACATATTAGAACATTCAATCTCAAGTTGTTCGGCTATTGCCTTAAACTTGCCAAGCCTTTAGGGGGAAGCCCTCACATATCTCACAAGTTTGCAGACTTTGGTAATGGAATCATCAAACTTTTTTAACCCCTCAGCAACTATGAGGTTTATGATATGAGCACAACATCAAACATGGATAAACTCATGCTCACGAATGATATCATCTTTTAACGTAGTATTCCGCCTGAACCAATCAATTACATTGTCAACTGTGATATAGAACACTTTTCTAATTCTCCAATCCTTTATACAATCATTCATCTCCGCCTCAATGGATGAGCCATTGTGATCAACAATTTTTTTGAAGTCAATAATTCGCTCTGTTCACTCACTATCAATAAAGTGTGTTGTGATACACATATAGCTGAAATTTTGTATGAACGTCCATGTATCAGTCGTAAATGACACTCTCTGGTCAATGGTAAGAAACATTTCTTTCATTTCCACCTTCTCCTTCTCATGCATCTTCAAACAATCTCGCATCATTGTATACTATGATAGCATAGGAAATCGTGGCTCAAGAGTGTTGACAAATTTATGGAAGCCTTTTTTTTCAACTGTGGTAAAAGATATCTCATCATAAATGATCATCTCTGCAAGTAATTCCCTCAACATCTTCTCACTATATTGAGAGATTGACAGTTTCATAACTAAGCTTTTTCTAATCAGTGGCCACCAATCCCTTGTGTATCTTATATCGTCAGAAACCATTAAGATGTGTTATTAATACAGAAGTGTCTTGTTTCTTCGAATGATATCCACAAAGTTGCCTACAGTAGTGGCATCTCACCTACAGGTTCACACGATCACCAGAAATTTTGGTGAAATGTTCCCATATTCACGACATTTTTTTAGTAGATCGTGGTGGTCGATCGTGCTCAATATGCATATCCTCCTCCTCATTAAACATATTCTTATCTTTTACATCTATTGGGACTCGACTACTTGCACAGAAAATAGCTACTCTAGATGTGGGTCTAGGGGTGGAAGTACCTGTCGGTATTGGAACTGTGGCATCCCCTTGTGGACGATCGTCTCCACTAGATGTAGCATCCATATCTATCTCAATTGTACTGAAAAAATAAATTAGAAACAAACAAATTAGAAAAAAAAAATAACAACATGTTATGTATATGTATATGATGCAGTGCATGTAGTCGATTTATAATAAAAAAAGAAGAAGATAATTTATGAATGAAAAGTATAACAGTATAATCTTATTTACTTATCATTTAATTAACATAAATATCGAACTCATGTCCTTCACCCGAATACTAATCTTATAATAGTATAAAAGAATTAAAACTGATGAATGTGTCAAGAGACATTTTTCCCATCTCAAGAAAAGAACTACAGGTTTCTGATTTGAGTTTTTTACAATTTATCTGAACTACTTTTGAACCAGCATAATAGGTTTTGCCTGAATGGTGTACAACAGGTATGCAACTACTATTTCTGCAATACTTTAACATGTCCAGTTTTCATTTTCCAGCTTTGTATTTGACATGGATGTTTTCTTTTTCTTTTTTCGGCATGATAAATCAGGAACGTTTTTCTTATTCTCGGGTGTTTGTGGTTTTACTGTTATGTTCATCCCAAAACTGGTACTAGAGACAAAGGGCGGGGGCGAGCTTTGGAAGAGATACAAAACTCATTGAATTCTAGAGAGAAGTTAAAAGATCGTATGAATCCTATAGGATTTAATGTTGTATGTATAGAACTTTCAAGTAGACTATCTTATTCGGTTAAGAAATTGAAGAAGGATCTCAATTAGAGAAGAATAGCTTGGTAATTAGATGACAAGCAGCAGACCTGAAACTAAGAACCTTTCGTAATATTAAATAGCCTGGCAATATTCCTCACTGGATTCCGTCAAAAATTTTCAGTTCTAGTGTTAGATATTGCTATATTAATTAAAAGATCGAATAGCATTAATGTACCACTTTTTTTTTTTTTTTTGAGAAAAAAACAATTATCATTGCATTCAAGTTTTTCATTAGAAATAAAACTCCACATATATATATATATATCCTAATTAAGGGTAAAAAAACTCCATAGATAATATATCTCATATTATATGCCTCCTCTCGTAGTACTCTCACTAAAAAAAGACATGTTCCTCTCATAGTCTCATGGTATTTATTTAAATAAAAAAAAAGCCAACTACTTGACTGTATTAATTAATTAGCATGATGTTAATACGTTTCCTCAAGTTTTTATAAGTTTTTCTGGTAACGTTAATTTGAGGCAAAAGATTGCTTTTATGCTGGCATAATTCTTCTATATATTAGATTTAAAAAAAAAAAAGGAATAAAGCNTCCTTACTGGATTCCGTCAAAAATTTTCAGTTCTAGTGTTAGATATTGCTATATTAATTAAAAGATCGAATAGCATTAAGGTACTGCAAATTCTCTTTAACAGCACTATTAAGAAAACGATTAATTACATATATATTTATATAGGTGTGCTCAATTAGTAGTTAGATGAGTACTTTGTGGAGGCCAGGCAAATAAATAAACTACTAGTTATGATCAAGAGTGAGTACAGAATCAATTGCAAAGATAAAGAAATAAGTAAATACAATATAGAGAAAACCTTCCCACAGGAACATCCGCTATTCTTCTATCAACGGAGTTGAATGGAGACATGCCACGTAGAAGTCACATGAACACACGGGTAGACCGCACTGCATATGATTTCAAAAAAAATTTCCCTCTTCGTGCCATCCTCCTCCTCCCCCCCCCCTTCACTCTCTCTCTCTCTCTCTCTCTCTCTCTCTCAAACAAGGCCATTTTCGCGTGAGAGCTTCCTCTCATAAGCAAAAGCGAAGGAAGCAACAACAAATTCTGGTCTTCGATTTTGTTTTCTCCCATTCTGGTCTTGCCTTACAAGCAAGGGTTGCTTGGGTGCTTGGGGTTTAGTTCAAAGGGTTATGGAGCCATGAACGGATTCGCCAGAGCTTTAAACCCACTTTCCTGCAAGTAAATATCTCTGCTGGGGGTTGAAGAAAAATTGTAAAAATTTTTTTTTCCCTGGGAGATTTTTCTATTTTTCCTCTTCTTCTTGATGGGTTTTCAGGGTTAATTGGCTTGAAAATAGATTACTTCCCTTCTTCTCTCTCTGATAGTACTGAGATCTCCCTTGAAGCGCACTGCCACAGAAACGAAGACTAACTTGAAAATAGATTAAGGATGCGAGAACGATGGTGATTTCAGGAGGAAAATATGTTGCTTTCAGAAGAGATTGGAGAACACAATAATATGTTTTTTTTTTTTTTTTAAATTTCTATTGGTCTTTCAATCTCGTTTGGTTCATTTATTACTTGTTTTTCATATTCTCTTTTGGGTTGTGACAAGTTCTACTGCACTGGTAATGGGCTCTTCAAGACTGGAGGAGGGAGGGAGATAGCGAGGAGAGAGGTGCAAACAGATATTAGGGAGGGGGAATTTTGTGAGTAAGATCCTGTGTGATGAGTGCACCATCTTCTTATAGAATTTTCTGACGTGTCAATTTTTTATTGGGTGCTGATAGACTCTGAATATAGGAATTGCCGGTCCAAAGAAGTTCTCTTAAATATATAGATATTAATTAAAGAGCACAACAGCAACACCAAATTAATCTCTAGGCCAAATAATACAAAATAACTGCATTAAAAAGGAATCTGATTCTACAAATTGACAGCTTAAATTAGTCTAAACTCACACCTATCAACTGTACAAGTGTTCTGTCGAAGAGTAGAATTGAAGATGAGATATTAACTCAGAGTAATACATCAGAGTTTTTCTCAGTGACATTTTCACAAACACCTTTTGTTCAATGTCTTATTTATGCTTCCATGAGCAAAATTTGATTACAACCATTTCCTCAATACACATATTTCTACACACTCCAAAATCAAGAACCATAATAGTATATATGCTTATTGAATATTCCATGGTAACAAAATCCCCAAAATTGAAAACTCTAAAATTCAAAATCATCAAAAATAAACACCAATTACAAATCAAATGAGGAGTAGAGGAGGTGGTAATATACCAATTGATGCTGACAGGAAGTATTCTACAATGGGCCTGGGCTTGTGACAACGGCAAGACGACGTCAAATGGCTTGTTGTGAAGAAAAAGACGAGAGAAATAGAGAGAGTCAAAGAGCAGAGAGAGAACAATTGCGGAAGAGTGAGGGGGAAGAAGAAAACAATGTGTGAAGAAAACGATGTCGTTCTACTTGAAATGGAACGTCATTTAGTTAGGTTTTTTTAAAAAAATCATATGTAAAAAGATGTTGTTTTACATCTGAATTTTTTTTTTTTTTTTAAAAAAGTCAGAGTTCAAAGGTGTTGGAGCAAGTGTCTGCACTTGCACATAAGAGTTTGTGGAAGTGTTTGTTAGTTTCGAGAATTGTAGATATGAGTATTGGGTATAAAAAATATTGGCATAATATGTTTATTGGATGAACAAATTCTAGATGTGTTTGTTAGTTTCATAAATTGTATATATGATTATTGGGTAGAATAAGGGTTGTCAAAATGTGTTTGTTAGATAATTAAGTTGAGGAAAAAAATTAATGGGGAAACAATAATTTAATTATCATTAATTAACATATGGTTAGTGTAATTGTAAAATATGAAAGAAAAAATTTAAAATTTTATTATTAAAAAAGTAATATTATATCATTATTTTAATGAATTCAATGGCTAATCCAATGTGGGGTTATGGATATGGAGGTTTTACATTTATAGAAAACATGTACTTTTTATCAAATTTTAGAGATGAATTTGATAAAACCAATGCCAATGCTCTAAGCATGGGCCATATTTTAATTTTTCCAAAAACTAGGTTGCTATAAGACAAAAATAGGTAAAAAATGATGTCACAAGTGGACTATCATCTACGTGGATGCATTTTCAAAATATTTAATAATTATTAGAAGAACTGTAATTACAAGAAAATTTTATAAAAATAAATTGGGAAATATATCATATAATGCCTTATATCTACTTTATAATAAAATAATTTTATCATATCAACTTACGTCAGTATATAAATTTGCCTATGTAAACTTCATTTATAATTAAAGAATTTTTCTAATTTACTTGAGAAGTTGGGGATCGTGATGTATAGGGGTGTAAAAAGAAATCGGAAAACCGGTTTAAACGGACCAGATCGAACCAATATATTAAGTCTAGTTTGTAAGTGGTTCGGTGCGGTATCAATTCTTAAAAATCAAAACCGGTCCTATACTAGAGTGATATCGATTTTTATATTTTGAAAATTGGTTTAAACTGAACATAAACGATATATATTTATGATTTTTTATATTATATGTAATGTTTTATATTATATTATATATGTTATATGCTAAATTGCTAATTAATTTAGAAATTCTAATTTTATTATTCAAGTCTATTAATCTAATAACATAAAATTAATATAGCATGTGATATAATATAAAATTAATCATATAATTTTTAACATAATATTTGATATAACATATAAATCTTAGTCTTAAACATAAATATTAATATTAAGTTGTTAATATAAACTTACTTTTGATATATATTGTTGTTGTCGTGTTTTGTGGGCTTGGGCGACTCTACGCCAATTATTTGGAGCCCCCTGTTCCGGTGCGACTGTAAAGTGACGGTTTGTACATCCATGACAGTGAATGAAAAATAAGTGCAGGGAAAGTAAAAAGAGATGGACACCAAGATTTATGTGGTTTGACAACAGCCTTACATCCATGGGGGTTTTGGGAGGGAAGTCTTCACTATAATATATCTGTTTACAGTCACTTATGGACCCTCACATTTCACTGTACAGAGAAGGTTGGAACTCTTTCCTTTGGAGACACTATCTTCCTTGAAAGGCTACTTGAAGAAGAATATATGATTGTGGGAGAGTTCAGTCCGTGTGAGAAGTAAAAAATCCTTAGTCCTTACTCAATATATCTATATCGATCCCTGTTGATCCGTCCTCTTGATATTGTATGGGCATCCCCTTTTATATGTTTGCTTGACCCTTTACTATACATACCAGCCTGCCATGAGTTGGTAGATCTCCCTTGCGTGAACTCTTTGCTTTTTTCCCCTGACCCTCTGACATTTTACAGCCCTCTTATCTCCCTCTTGTCTCTTTTCTTGTTCCCTTTCGTCTCTTTCCTTGTCTCTTCTTCTGTCTCTAGTGATGGCTTGGTGGGTTGGGCTCAATTTATGGGCTATGGGCATTTTTCCCTTTAACAGAACCCCGCTAATTTTTAGCATACTTGTGGGCTGGAAATTATAAAAGTTTTTCTTTATGAGAATTTCTGACCTGGGTAGTCACATTGAAGGTGAACTAGTTTGTGAACTGATATCTAGAATTAATGAGTACGCGTATGCTGCGAGTGGGGAGCTCGAATGGAGCAGGAGATGGACTCGACCGCGTAAAGCACAAGCGTAGAGCTCATATAGCGTGAGATATACTTGACCGCGTAAAGCGCGAATGCAGAGCTCGAATGGGGAGAAGATGGACTCGACCGCGTAAAGTGCGAGCGCGGAGCTCGAATGTTGCAGAAGATGGATTGGACCTTGTAAAGAGCAAGCGCGGAGCTCGAATGGTGCAGGAGATGGACTCGACTGCATAGAGTGCGAGCGCAGAGCTCAAATGGTGCGAGAGATGGACTTGATCGTATAAAGTGCGAGCGTGGAACTCAAATGGGGCGAGAGATGGACTCTACCGCGTGAAGCGTGAGCATAGAGCTCACGAGAGTTTAGTGACATGGTTTTGTTTGATAGAGATCCCGTTGATGGAGATTTCGCTAATGGAGATTCTATCACTGCCAATGTATCACAGGCAGCAACTTTGCACGAAGCTCTACAACTGATTGGGACTTGCATTGCGAATAGCTGTTAGCAGGGCAGAGCTCATGGTTCTGGTCCTATGCTTTATACTTCATGGCCGATCCAGAGACCGGGCTTGTATCCCGCGAAGGTCGGCAAGTCCAATCTCAGGACTGGCTTGTATTCCGACTAGCTCTTGTAGGTTGGCAAAGCCTGAGGGCCCTGCTCCCTCGCCAATGCATCGCAGGCAGGAACCTTGCATGAAACTTGACAAGTGATTGGAACTTGCATTCAGAATAGTTGTTAGCAAGGCATAACTCATGGCTCTGGTTCTGTGCTTTATACTTCGTGGCTGATCTAGAGACCGGGTTTGTATCTCGCGAAGGTCGGTAAGTCCAATCTCAGGATTGACTTGTATTTTGACTGGCTCATATAGGTTGGCAGAGCCCGAGGGCCCTGCTCCATCGCCAATACATCGCATGCAGCAACCTTGCACGAAGCTCGACAAGTGATTGGAATTTGCATTCCGAATCGCTGTTAGCAGGGCAGAGCTCATGACTCTAGTCCAGTGCTTAATACTTCGTGGCGGTTCTAGAGACCGGGCTTGTTCCCGTGAAGGTCGGCAAGTCCAATCTCAGGACATGCTTGTATTCCTACTGACACTTATAGGTTGGTAGAGCTTAAGGGCCTTGCTCCCTCACCAATGCATCGCAGGCAGCAACCTTGCACGAAACTCGACAAGTCATTAGGACTTGCACTGCAAATAGCTTTTAGCAGGGTAGAGCTAATGGCTCTGGTCTTGTGCTTTATACTTCATGGCCGATCTAGAGACCGGGCTTGTATCCCGCGAAGGTTGGCAAGTCCAATTTCAGGACTAGCTAGTATTCCAATTAGCTCTAGTAGGTTGGCAGAGCGCAAGGGCCCTGATCCCTCACCAATGCATCACAGGTAGCAACCTTGCACGAAGCTCGACAACTGATTGGGACTTGCATTGTGAATAGTTGTTAGCAGGGCAGAGCTCATGGTTCTGGTCCTATGCTTTATACTTCGTGGCCGATCCAGAGACCGGGCTTGTATCCCGCGAAGGTCGGCAAGTCCAATCTCAGGACTGGCTTGTATTCTGACTAGCTCTTGTAGGTTGGCAGAGCCTGAGGGCCCTGCTCCCTCGCCAATGCATCGCAGGCAGGAACCTTGCATGAAACTTGACAAGTGATTGGAACTTGCATTCAGAATAGTTGTTAGCAAGGCATAACTCATGGCTTTGGTTTTGTACTTTATACTTCGTGGCCGATCTAGAGACCGGGTTTGTATCTCGCGAAGGTCGGTAAGTCCAATCTCAAGATTGACTTGTATTTTGACTGACTCATATAGGTTGGCAGAGCCCGAGGGCCCTGCTCCATCGCCAATACATCGCATGCAGCAACCTTGCACGAAGCTCGACAAGTGATTGGAACTTGCATTCCGAATCGCTGTTAGCAGGGCAGAGCTCATGACTCTAGTCCAGTGCTTAATACTTCGTGGCGGTTCTAGAGACCGGGCTTGTTCCTATGAAGGTCGGCAAGTCCAATCTCAGGACATGCTTGTATTCCTACTGACACTTATAGGTTGGTAAAGCTTAAGGGCCTTGCTACCTCACCAATGCATCACAGGCAGCAACCTTGCACGAAGCTCGACAAGTCATTAGGACTTGCACTGCAAATAGCTATTAGTAGGGTAGAGCTAATGGCTCTGGTCTTGTGCTTTATACTTCATGGCCGATCTAGAGACCGGGCTTGTATCCCGTGAAGGTCGGCAAGTCCAATCTCAGGACAAGCTTGTATTCCGACTGGCACTTATAGGTTGGCAGAGCACAAAGGCCCTGCTCCCTCACCAATGCATTGGAGGCAGCAACCTTGCACGAAGCTCGACAAGTGATTGGAACTTGCATTTTGAATAGATGTTTGTAGGGCAGAGCTCATGGCTTTGGTCTTGTGCTTTATACTTCGTGGTGATTCTAGAGATCGGGCTTGTATCCCGCGAAGGTCGGCAAGTCCAATCTCAGGACAAGCTTGTATTCCGACTGGCACTTATAGGTTGGCAGAGCCCAAGGGCCCTACTCCCTTACCAATGCATTGGAGGCAGCAACCTTGCACGAAACTCGACAAGTGGTTGGAACTTGCATTCCGAATAGCTGTTAGCAAGGCAGAGCTCATGGCTCTGGTCCTGTGCTTTATACTTCGTGGCGGTTCTAGAGACAGGGCTTGTATCTCGCGAAGGTCGGCAAGTCCAATATTAGGACTGGCTTGTATTCCGACTGGCTCTTGTAGGTTGGTAGAGTCTGAAGGCCTTGCTCCCTCGCCAATGCATCGTAAAGCTTGACAAGTCATTGGGACTTGCACTGTGAATAGTTGTTAGCAGGGTAGAGCTCATGGCTCTGGTCCTGCGCTTTATACTTCGTGACTGATCTAGAGACTGGGTTTGTATCCTGCGAAGGTCGGCAAATCCAATCTCAAAACTGGCTTGTATTCCAACTGGCACTTATAGTTTGGCAGAGCCCAAGGGCCCTGCTCCCTCGCCAATGCATCGCAGGCAGCAACGATGCACGAAGCTCGACAAGTCATTGGGACTTGCATTGAGAATAGCTATTAGTAGGGCAGAGCTCATGGCTCTGGTCTTGTGCTTTATATTTCGTAGCCGATCTAGAGACCGGTCATGTTTTTGGTAGGTCGGTGGTTTTTGACCTTTCGCTCCCGATAGTTCATTCTAATGAAGTTGTATTGGGTACCAAGCAGTGCCCAGATGGTCTATATTGCCGGTGTTTTGCCATTTCTAGTCACAAGAAACAACTTTGTTAGTCGAAATAGAATTCACATGAATTTTGAGAGTAACGAACCTAGAGTTGTTGTTTTAGTTAGGGAGAGTCATTGCTTGCCTGCGCAGCAGTGCAGAGCAAAATAGCCGAGCAGAAAAATCAAACTGAGCAGAAAAGCCATGCCGAGCAGAAAGTCTAACCTAACAGAAAAGCCGAACCGAGTAGAAAAGCCGTGTCGAGCAGAACAAAATAGTGCAGCGTGGTGTAAGTGTGCATTGTCCGAGCCCAACCAATGGCGTTTAAGTCTCATGCAAGTTGTGCAATTTTATTAATTTTGTCTGTGTGATTGGTCTGGTCCGCCATGGGCTTCCCGTACATGGCAGACTTCATGCGTAGGTGAGGTATCTTCCAGTACATGATAGATGTAACTGTGCGATGGTTTCCGAGTAGATGCTTCATATGCAATGGTTTCTGAGCTAAGGGAAGTCTAAGTTGGTGCTTCACTTGCAAGTGAGTTTTTGTAACGACCCCACCCCGCGAAGGGCGGAATCGCCTCTTCCGTACCTATCCTTTAAACATTTTCTGTTTTTCATTTTCTTTTTCGTTTCTCTTCATTCGTACGTGGTCGAACCAACAGGGAAGACACTAAGCATCCGTCTCTCTCTCTGCAGTAGTGCCTTGCTCCCAGCCTTTTCATCACTTCCTGGACGTTTAAAACATTAAAACAAAAGTGAGTATAATACTCAGTAAGTAGTACACCATGCAGTGAACATACTAGGCATCTATTCTTTTCCTTTAGAAAACATGCATACATAACATTTGCATTTTTATTTCATGCATAAACATTCTTAGACATGACTAAGCTTTCATGCATAAACATTCTTTTCATGCTTTACATCTTTTCATGCGTGACATACTTTTCATACATTACATCTTTCCACTTTCATAGGCCATTGCATATTGTTACGCCCCGCGTGCTAGGGTTAGCTGTCTTTCAACCTATGGATTCGCCCGTGGCCACGGGTTGGAACCCCATTCCGTAAGGATGCAGCACTGGGTGCACTACCAAATACTACGAGTCGGCATTGCAATCTGCCCGTTCATTCATTGGGTACCCTTTTTCATGCATATGGCCATTACGTATTTTCATTCATTGAAACGTTCATTTTCTTTTAATCCTTCGTACTTTCATTTATTTCAGTCCTTTTCATTTAACATTTCATTCATAGGAAAGGAACGTCATTTAAAATCATGAACTTAAACATCGTTGAAAGAGGCACGAGCTTAAACATCATTGAAAGGTATGAGCTTAAACATTATCTTTTAAGACATTCTTTACAACGTCAGTTCTCATTGAAAAGCATGAACTCAAACGCCATTTAAAAATATAAGCTTGAACATCATTTAAAAAGCAAAAGCTTAATCATCATTTAAGAGTATGAGCTTAGCATCGTTTAAAAGCGTGAGCTTAAACATAGTTTAAAACGTAAGCTTAAACATCATAACAAAAGCATAGACTTAAACATCACTTTTCAAGACTTCCTTTAAAAATGCCAGTTCATGGTATTTTAAGACTTCCTTTAAAATGCCAGCTCATGGCATCCTTTAAAACGATAGTTCTCAGGGACATTTAAAGCATCAGTTTATAGGGACATTTAAAGCATCAGTTCATAGGGACATTTTAAAATTCACTTAAAGCATCACTTAAAGCATAAACATGAGACGTTCATTTCCTTTCTTTTCCTTTACATTTAAACATCTTCATCATCTTCCTTAATTCAATGCACATGCGTTTTCATGAACAGGATACAATTTCATACTATACTACATATAGGAATAATCATAAGTTTCTTGAGAACATGCATGAAAATCTCATGACTTAGAATCTACATGCATGCATTACCATATACATGTACACACAATTATAATCGGTAGGGTACTTAACAGGGGCTTAAGGAAGGGCTTGTACATACTATATACATTTACTCTTTTCATTAGAGAAACATTTGCAATATGAGAGATATTCTTTCATAAAAGAGCATGGTGTAAGAAGCATGGTCATAGCTACTTACCTGCGAGTCTTACTAGCGAGTCCATTTGAACTTGAAAGTAGACTCCTAGTCCTATTCAATAAAATGAGGTAGATATATTAACATCCACCTTACTTTAAGCCTTACTAATCGATACACTCACACGCTCACTTAAATTCTAATTTGGAATTAAAAGTTTTCTTAACCCGTTCGTCTACCAACTAAGCATGACACTAAGCCAAAATATTAAAATCTTTATTCTAAATATTTTTTTTAAAGAAACTTATGAAAATAAATAACATGCTAGCTATCTCTTCTAAAGGCCAATATTTTCTACATGAAGGGTAACTGGAAAAATCCTAGATTAAAGCGCGTAAATGGTAGGAATCATTTTCAAAGGGAAGAACAAGACGTTTGCTTCAAATCTGGAAATTTTCAGGAAAAGAGGCATTTGACAGTTTTACAATATCACATGGGAGATACTTTTAATCAAAAGGGCCTACTCACAAGAGGGTTGGTTTTATCATTTCTTTCTCAATGATCTTTCACACCAACCATTCATCTTTAGGTGAACCAAGGTAATGGTTGAACAAGGGAATGAAATAGACTGATTTAAGCTTCAACAAAAGCATAACAGAATTTCTGGATTCCCTTGGACAGCCCATAGGCTTAGTGCTTTCATGCTTTTAAACATCATTTATTTAACCAAAATCTCAACTATATAATTTCACAATACTAGAGTTATAGAAAACTTAAGAAAACATTACATATTTTTCTGAAAACATAGCATAAATGAAAAGAGTAAAAGACTTGGTAACATAAAACTCTTAAAGCAAGCTTACTAGCTTAATTAAATTTCTTAGTGGCTATTTAGGCCATAAGGCTTGAAAAAAAAGCATGCTTAAGATCACCACTTCAACTTCACTAACCTAACACCTAAAGACAAGATAAATTAAAACATGCCTTAGGTTCAATAAACCTCAAGGAATAAACACAACAAACAACCTACAGTTACCTACGACTGTAATCAAGCAATAATGAAATACATGGCTAGACCCAACACGACATACACACGGCTGGAACATATCAAAACAGAGCATACACACAAGGCTGGAATCTCCAGAAAACATAGCATACTTCGGCTGGAAACCAACAAAAACAATAGAGCATAACACGGCTGGGATCACAGGATCATAAGCACGGCTGGGAACCTAGAGAACCGAAGCATACACGGCTGGAACACACCAAAAAATAGAGTATACGTACAGCTAAGACCCAGAAAAACAAAGCATGATTTTCTTCATTCGGTTTCCACTTAGTTAGGGCATAAAATCAAAAGGAACAAAAGATGAATCAACTCATAAATCACCACATAGTAATCGGTTTGCCCAGAAATTCCGAAAACCTCAAACACATGGCATAAACTCACTCGGTAGTCCCATAATCACAAGAAGAATTTGAAGAACAAAGCACTACCTGGTTTAGCAAGCCACAGATGGAAAAGGAGAAGGAAAACCGAAGGACCAACGTAGCGAATCTCGTCCTCCTTGAAGGTGCTTCAGCCGAAACTCAATGTAAGAGAGGAGGTAGAGAATCGGCTTGAGAGAAGGGAGAGGTGTGGTCGATCGGGGGCTAGAGGAAACCGAGAGGATCCTTTTTCGTGGGGTTAAGAGGGGCTGGGATTAGAGCTTGAAGAAGGTTCTCCCTTGGTTTGCTCTGGAAGTTGAAATGCCGTGTAGGAGAAGAAGAAGAATGAATACCCGAATGGCCTAGGGGAAGGGAGGGAAATGAGTAAAAGCTTCCCTTGGAAGCTAAAGGGATGGATGATGTGGATTAGTCCATAAAAAAAAATTATGTTTATCCTATGGTGGATAATATTTGGGCCACTCTTTAATTAAATAAAAAGGTAGGGGCTTTAGAAAATATATCTTAAGATCATGAAAATATTTCCTTAAATTATTTTAATGACCTGCATTAAAGATAAAAGCACACATATCTTAAAATAAAATAATAAGATATTAAAATCATAAAAATCTTTACCTCAAAATATTTGACTTAAGAAATTAAATTAAAGGAAATGACGTAAGGGCCTACGTAGTAAGATACGGTTATTACAGTTTTCGAGCTGAAGGATCTGTGCATTGAAGTGTGCTCCCACGCGGTGATCTCCAAACAATAGTTTTCCATGAGGGTGGCTCCCGAGCATGAACAGGCTAGATCTTACTTTCCTGACTTGGTGGTTTCCGTCATTTTAACGCTTCCAAGTTGGTGTTTCCGTTGTTTAACGTTTCCGAGCTGGTGCTTCCCGTGCAATGGTTTCTAAGCTGAGGAACTACGTGCAGATATTTACTGAGATGGGGGACCCCGTGCATGTAGTTGCCGAGCTGATCAGTCCATGCATGTTATTACCTCTGTGCATGTATTTGCCGAATTGAGTAGTTTGTGCATATGGTTACCTCTGTGTGTGTAGTTTTTCTGAGGTGAGGAACCCGTGTAGGTGGTTACTGAGCTGAGGAGAGTCCGAGTGTGTTGTTTTCGAGTTGAGGAACTTGTGTAGGTGGTTATTGAGCTAAGGAGAGTCCGAGTGTGTTGTTTTCGAGCCAAAGGATCCGTGTAATGAAGTGTATGCTCCTGTGCCTGTTGTTGCTTGTGCATGTATTTTACCAAGCTGAGGAATCCCGTGCGTGTTGTCTCCAAGCTGAAGGATCTGTGCAATGAAGTGTATGCTTCCCCGTGGTGATCCCCAAACAATAGTTTTCCATGAGGGTGAGTTTAAACTGGTCATCTAGTGAGTTCCGAGCAGCTGTTTCCGAGCTACTAACTTCCAAGCAGGTGGTGTCCGAACTGGAGATCAAGCTGTTTCCACGGCATTATTGGACATGGTTCATGCGGAACCATGTCGGAGGGAGTGGCCAGTCATTAATCGGCTCAGAGGAGACAGATGATGTTGGCGCACCACATGGTGGGCGCCAACCTCCTCTACTGCTGTGTATCAGTTGGGCACGACATGGTGTGCACAAGATGCACTGTTCAAGGCCCCCCTTGGTGGGGGCTATAGCTTTGGAGCCAGAGACCGCCGGTGGGTGATTGGGCTCATGGCGTGGCACCGCGAGCTCTGGGCGCACAGGAGGCTAGGCCTTGTGCACTTGCACAGTGCACGGTGGACTTGCATTTTGTATGGAGCACCTTACTCAGCCCTTATCGATGGGGCCAAGCCGGTCGAAGACAAACTTCTGGCAGCCTCGGTAGTGGTCGCCGAAAGGTTAGGTGGAGCCGTGAGCCTTACAGTCTTTGTAGGGTGATACCCCACGGTGGCCTGCCGTTCATGGCCTTTGGTTCTGGTGACCACCACGATCGCGATAGAAAATTCTGGGGGCAGATGCAGTGGCCCGAAGTTGTCGCCTGTGGCTCTTGACCACACATGGCATAGCAAGAGTGCCGCTCGGGTGCACAGGACGTGCAACCGTTGAGTCTGCATGCATGGCACTGTATGTGCCATGCATGGAATGTTCATACGTGAAGTGCACAGTGCCACGTATGATATGTACAACACAGTGCTCTGGTGGGCATTGTATGTCTAAGCATTCATTTACTGTCCACATGTGTATGTGCCTGTGCATAAACCATGTCCTTGAGCCTGGAAAGTAAGTGGCTAGGTCACTCGGGCTGCAAGTGCTGCTTTATTTGAGCGACATAGAGTTTACTTGCTTGACTTTTAAACTAGTTCAATAAAAAATAAAAGTAATGAAACATGGAATACTTATTTGGAGGATAATTCCTTCATTATTCGGAATTTATTCAGTGCACCAAAAAATCATTATTCTTCCACCTTTATTGCATTCTTCTTCTGTGTTATCGCAGATTGTTCGTTAGCTCTTCCTTCCATCACTTCAATTTGTTCTTCTTCTTATCGTGAGCTCGAAGAGCGTGTTGTTGCCGGCATACGAAAGACATGCTAGTTATGGGACAACAGAGATCTCACAGACGACGCCACTATTGATGTTGTGTTTCGCGGGCTTGGGTGACTCTACGCCGACAGTGCCACGATGTGAATTATTTGGAGCCCCCGACAGTGTTCTGGTGCGGTTGTATGGTGACGGTTCGTACATCCATGGCGGTGAATGAAGAATTAAGTGCAGGAAAAATAAAAAGAGATGGACACCAAGATTTATGTGGTTCAGCAACGGGCCTACGTCCACAGCAATTTTGGGAGGGAAGTCTCCACTATAATATATCTGTTTACAGTCACTCATTGACCCTCATATTTCACTATACAGAGAAGGTTGGAGCTCTTTCCTTTGGGGACACTGTCTTCCTTGAAAGGCTGCTTGAAGAAGAATGTCTGATTGTGGGAGAGTTCAGTTCATGTGAGAAGCAAAAAATCCTTAGTCCTTCCTCAATATATCTATATCGATCCCTGTTGATCTGTCCTCTTAATATTATCTAGGCATCCCCTTTTATATGTTTGCCTGACCTTTTATTGTACATGTCAGCCTGCCATGAGTTGGCAGATTTCACTTGTGTGAATTCTTTGCTTTCTTCCCCTAATCCTCTACATTTTACAGCCTTCATATCCCTCTTGTCTCTTTTCTTGTTCCTTTTCATCTCTTTCCTTGTCTCCCCTTTTGTCTTTATTGATGACTTGGTGGGCTGGCCCAATTTATGGGCTATGGGCATTTTTCTCCTTCACACACACACACACAAACATATATATATATATATCAAGGATAAATATATTTTTAACATATATAATAAATTATAATATATATTTTCTTTTTGTAAATATATTTTTACACATTTAATCATATATACTCGTATAAAAATTTAAAACTTATATAGAATATAGTTATATTCAATAATATACTAACATGTGTTAATTATTATAAAATAATGTATTTATATTATAAATAGATTAATAGTTTAGTAATTACTAATATAGATAATCCGTAAAATCGGACCGAAATTTAAAATATCGAAAGTTTGAATTTTGATAGTTAACCAATCTAATATTGATTTTTTAAAATCGAACCGGTGCATGGCGTGGTAACTCGGGAGCATGCCACAATGCATGCATGCCAGATGCAGTCATCAGTGTAATGTGTTAGCTGCTAGCTTATTTCATCAATCAGTGTTTGCAACAGACTATTCTACAAAGATCTCAGGCAAGCACAACATGCACAGCCAGCAGCCCAAGACGATAAGCCAAAAAAGGCTACGCGGCACGCCGTTCGTGTTTCCCTTTCATTTACGTGTCCAAACACTACCACTGACCTCTTTCTTCTCTCATTTATATACCCAACAACATCCCCATATATATATGCACCCAAGCCAACGACCTTCATTCCCGAAAACTCAACAATATGGCGTTGATGACGAGGTCACCGGCGGCGACCTTGGCGAAGGTTGCGATCCTTTTCGTCCTCTTTGTCTCGGCGTACGGATCAGCAGGAGCAATGGTGGGAGGGAGAACGGAGGTGACGGACGTGAAGACGAACGAGGAGGTGCAAGATCTGGGGAAGTTCTCGGTGGAGGAGTACAACCGGAGCCTGAAGTACGGGGGCAACGGCGGAGAGCTGACGTTTGTGGAGGTGGTGGAAGCGCAGAGGCAGGTGGTGTCGGGGATAAAGTACTACCTCAAGGTATCGGCCACCGAGAAAGGCGTTACAAAAGTTTTTGAGTCGGTGGTGGTGGTAAAGCCCTGGGTTCACTCCAAGCAGCTTCTCAACTTTGGGCCTTCCAGTACTTCTATTGAATAATTAATAACGACAATCATGTGCAGTCGCTGTAATAACTACTAGTATCTCAAATGTGTCTGTTTCTGGTCTATTTGCCTTTATAATAAGGGCAGTGCATGGTGTAGTTTTATCTGACTCTCTCTCTTCTTTATTTGGTCATGTAGTGGTGTTGTAAGTCTGTAATGTATATTTGCACATGAACTGATGAATATGAATAAACTCATGATAAAAGAGGGCTAAGGTACTGGAATAATTGGTGTTAAAACATTTGTATTTTATTAAATTGTGCTGATCCAATTAAGGATTGATCTCTGTTAAGCCAGTTAAAGGTAGCAAAATTCATGAAATTATATGGCTCGTTTTTCTTTTCCAATAAATGTATGGCTGTCAAAGAGCATAATTCCGGATAAATGTAAGGTGGTTGGTCTTGAAACGTTTGCATTTTTCTCATTTGATTATTTTCATCTTGTATTATAAAATAAAAGGTGGGTTTATGGGACTAATGCCTCTTAAAGATTGCCTAGCATAAAAAAAAAAAAAGCAAAACAAAAAGAAAAAGAAAGAGAAAGAAAAATAATTTGGACCCAAACTTAATAGGCCTTTGAGACCTTAGATGCGGCCTCAAATATGGACATAAGGTCCATTCAATACCCCACACCAAAGCCCACACAAAAGTTTTACAACATTCATTCAGCAAAAGCTTTCAATTTTTCTTTTGTAGAATATTCTTAATACATGTTTATTTTGAGAGATATATAGTTTACGTTCTATTGTATTTATTTAACTCATTGAGGAGTGTACTTTGATAACCTACACACTATCAGCTCTTATATAAACAATAAAAGAGTTTGTGTAACCGTTATAAGTGTAGTAGGAATTCTACATAGGGAATAGCTGAGTCACCACTTGTAAGTGTTGAATGTGTTGTACACAAATTCTTTGAAACAACATTGCTTAAAGGTGTAATAAGTTTCTATTTCTACCTAAAGGAGGTTGAATAGTGAACTTGAGAATTCTCAAAGAGTAGCTTGCAGTGAGGACGTAGCGAGTGGGAGTTAGATCTCATTAAAATACTGAATTTGCATTTCTCTTACCATTGTTCTTTATATTTACTACTATTTAGTATTTTGTTCATATTTTATATTATGTATTTGATTTATAATTGTTAATTAAAAAAAAAAACAAATCCAATTCACCACACTTTTGGGTTAGTTATTTGGACAACAAATCCTTTTATAGCGAATCATTTATTAAAAATAAATAAAAAAGTGTAACACAAAAGTAGAAAAAGAAATAATAATAACTTGATCCGATCATCTACCATTATATAATACTAATAATGATTGTCAATACTATTGCTATACATAACGGAAAGGAGCCTTTTCTATTTTCTCTCTCTTCTTTTTCACAAGATTAATCTCTTCTTAATGAACTATAAGCATTTGTATTCACCTTATTATATTAAGAGAAATTCTATTTATAGTCCCTAAATAGAGATTTAGGGATTCTATGTACAAATCCTTCATTAAATAAAGAAAAATATCATTTTAATAAAGATATTATTATAATTTTAAAAAAATTTAAAGAGAAAATTAACTAAGTTTGCAATGTAATTTTCAAATAGGAACTGTACGTAGCGATTACTCTTATATTAATTATTAATAACTTTTAACGAGATCAACTATCAATTTTTGCGTGTCCTTGAAAATTTAGAGTAGATACCGATTCTCCCAACTTACGGCCCAACATGATCTGTGATATAAATAAGTGTATTCTCCCATTTTTGTTTGTTTTAAAAGAAAATATTATGCATACAAATTCTAAAAGGTAAAAAAATAAAAAATAAAAAAACTGATTTAAAATTTTTCAAAAAAGAAAATATTTTCTAATAGCTAATTTAAAATTATTTTTTTCACTTTTTTAAGTTTTTCATTTCATTTTTTAAAATCTCATATTTTTGGTTTTCCTTTAACATTTCAGTTTTTGAAATATTATTTTCACTTTTAAATTTTCTTTCTACTCTTATATTAATATTTTCTAAAATATTTATTTTTAACTTTTTAATTTATTTTTCATTTTTAAATATTTTATAAAGGGTATTTATCTTAAATTTTTGAAGGATAGGATAATTGCAATTTTTTTGAAAGTTTCAACAAGAAGTCGTCAAAATTGATAGTATAGAGTAATTACAAATTAGGTGATAGTTTGACGGAAGTTTTTGTATTTATCCCTTGATATATATGCTTTTTAAATGCTAAATATTTATTTTTGAGTAATACTAGATACAGTTATAACTTGTCTAAGTACTGTACATTCCTTTTGAAAAAGCGTGTGGTCCACCATTAAAACAATATTTTTTTTTCATGTTAGTATCTTTTTTACTCATTTTTTTCAAAATGAATATGTGACATTTGCATACTCTCTGTAAATATTTTTCTTTATTTGTTACAAGTTACATGTGTTATCACGGATTTAGTTTTAAAGTGGTAAGTAATTGTCACATTAGGATTATTCTTCGTATAACTAATTAGAATTGGATGGGGACTATTATGAAATTTGACAAATATTGTAGAGAACATTTTCTCAAAAATCTTATTATAGAGACATTTAAAAAAAAAAAAAAAATACTAGTTTGNTTTTCTTTATTTGTTACAAGTTACATGTGTTATCACGGATTTAGTTTTAAAGTGGTAAGTAATTGTCACATTAGGATTATTCTTCGTATAACTAATTAGAATTGGATGGGGACTATTATGAAATTTGACAAATATTGTAGAGAACATTTTCTCAAAAATCTTATTATAGAGACATTTAAAAAAAAAAAAAATACTAGTTTCCCTACTCATTTTGTCTCCTAATTTTGACATTTTATGTATTTTATTTATTTTTTACTTAATAATTAAGTAAGTGATTATTTGTGTATTGATATTTTTTTAATATTTTTTAAAATAATAAAAAAATATAAATAAAAAAATTAAAAAACATAAAATGTATAATTTGACCTAGCAGTCAGATTGAACGGACGACTCTGGATGGTGGAGCAGTCCAACTCTTTTTTCAAATTAAAAAAAACAAAAAAGAAGCGGTGAAAAGAAAGCATACTCACAATGCCACGTGTCTCTACCACGCGTTCAGTAAAGCCAAAACAAAAAGACGGTAGCAAGGCCTCTACCCTAATACACTGTCACTGTACGCGCTTTTCACAATTCCCCCAATTCAAATTCTCTCCCCCTCCTGCAACGGCTACATTTCCCTCACCCTTCTCTCTCGCTTCCTTTGTCCCATCCAAACCCTTCCTCTCTCTCTGTCTCATACTCCAATTTGTCCTCAAAATGAAGCACTTCATGCAACCAAAAAACCCGATCTTGAGGGAGATGCATTCCGCGGACCTACCGTCGTCCCCCAGCCCTAGCTCGACGAAGCCCAGGCCGTCCAGGAAGACCATATCGGCGAAGGAGAACGCCCTTCCGCCCGATCCGAACTTTATGCAGTGGGATTCGAAGCAATCTCCGGCCAAGTTTAAGAGCCCTCTGCCGCCGAGGCCACCTTCTTCGAATCCTCTCAAGCGGAAGCTCATCATGGAGACCGTGCCTGAGAATTCTGTCCCAGGGGCTTCTGATTCTGGCGTCAAGGTATTGCTTGACGTGAAATTTAGGGTTGGTTATGCGTACGATTTTCACTAATATCCGTGGCTACCTAGATAATGTAAAACCACGTAATTAATTTGATGTGACTTTTAACGTTTCTCTATTCAGTTTTCTTTTTGAACCTTGTTTCGTATTTCCCGCTTCTGATTGAATTTTGCTTGCATAGAAATGGACATGAATATCAACTTTTATGCTCAGAAAGTTCTGGTTTCCAGAAATCGAGTAATTCAAGTCACCTACAGTGAAACTATATTTTTGTTTCGCTGCTTAGATAGTGGAGGAAAAGTAGAGGAGAAAAAAGAGATCAAATAATCTGTCCCAAATGCAGTAACACCAATTTGAACCCATTTGGATATTCTGCTTTTTGACCTTTGCCCTGCTGTTCTAAAAACTAGTAAGAGCAAGGGGTTGTTTGGAAATAATTTTCATCTCATCTCTAAACATACTCAAACACAAACGCTTTTCAAACTAATCATTACAATTTTCCCAAACTTCCAAACAAAACTTAAAAAACAATTTAATTTATTCAAATATCAAAATAAAAATAATATTAAAAAATTAAATTCTAATAATATTTTAACTTTATAATATCTTTTATTCAAATTTTTTTCTCTCATTGCCCAAAACCTAACAAATACTTAACTCAAACTATCTCTTTACTATTTACAAACCATCTTACTATATTCACAAAATTCTCATCTTATCTCATTCCCCAAGCATCTCTAAATTTCATATCTTACTCTTTATATTAACACATTAAAAGAGTGTGCATCTCAAATCTTACATTTTATGTTAAGCTGGTTTCTGTATGAATGAAGAGGACACCTCGACAAACTGGTATAGTTCTTTTTGTTTTTTTTTGTTTTTAATAACTCAGTATTGTTTTTAGGAAAATAAAGCTATTGAGGTTTGAGATTATAGATTTTTGATGTCTTTGTTTACTACATCTTCTCATCACCTCTAAAACCTGGTATAGTGGTGTTGCTTAAGTTTATTTATTTATTTATTTTTTAATGACAACAACTCAGCTTAATTCCATTGAATTTATGAACTAGGATTTACTCACCAGGGGTTTTTGTTTTAGAAAATTCCAAGGAGGTTTGAGATTATAGATTTTGATGTCTTCGTTCACTGCATTTTCTCAGTATCTGAACATAGCATTGGAGTCTTCACTGATTTCTGGAGGATCTTATCATAATTTTCCAGGTAATTGTCCGAATGCGACCGCCGCATGAGGACAGAGATGAAGGTGACATAATAGTTCAGAAAACTTCTAGTGAGTCGTTATCAATTAATGGACAAACCTTCACATTTGACTCAGTTGCTGACATTGAAGCGACACAGGCATGCTTCATATCAATGTGATTGTTTTCAGGTTTTTGACTGGTTTCTAGTGGCAAAAAGCTAAATTATTTCTTTTATTTGCAGCAAGATATCTTCCAGCTTGTGGGAGCGCCCCTTGTTGAAAATTGTTTGGCTGGATTCAATAGTTCTGTGTTTGCCTATGGACAGGTATCTTTCTGTTTCTTTGGTTCTTTTCTCATTTTATTGAGTTTAATGATCCTATTATTCATATATTGGAAAATTGATGTCAGTAGACCGGAAGTGGAAAGACTTATACTATGTGGGGTCCAGCCAATGCCTTGTTGCAAGAAAACTTATCCAGTGACCAGCAGGGGTTAACCCCTCGTGTTTTTGAGCAACTCTTTGCTCGCATAATTGAGGTGAGGTATTCTGTACTTTATTGCAGTCATTGAAGGTTTTATCATATTAACGAACAGTGGCTCTAATATGTGCTTTTGTGCTATCTTTATAGGAGCAAATGAAGCATGCTGACAAACAACTTGAGTATCAGTGTTACTGTTCTTTTCTTCAGGTTGAATTATGATAAAAACTTCTTTTGGAATCCTTGACCTACTTATACCTGTACTGCTATGCCACTTGATTTTATTTTATTTTATTTTTTGTCTTGCAGATTTACAATGAGCAAATCACAGATTTGTTGGATCCAAATCAAGGAAATCTCCAGGTAAAAGGACCTTAGCATTATTTCTCTTTATTTATTATTGCTGATATGAACCTGTTCTTCTTAGCTCTTTTGTTGCTTGTTCTCCCAGGTAAGGGAGGATGTCAAATCTGGAGTCTATGTTGAAAATCTGAAAGAGGAGTCTGTTCGTACAATGAAGGATGTGACTCTACTCTTGATAAAGGTGCTCTTTCTTATACTTCTACCGTAGGCATGGCAAGAATACATATTTTGTTATGGTGTTTGCAAGTTAAATCCGTGTATGCACAAAAAGATAAATGTTTTGAGAAGCAAATTAACATTTTTTTTTAATTGACTTAATGGTAACAGACATTGAATGGTCATCCATAGCTAGAATATCATTCAATGTTGAATCAATTTAATTGTAAGAGAACACATCATGGGTAATTGTTGAACAAAAAGTTTAGGGTTAAAAACATTTTTCATATGTAAATTATAGCTGTTTTATGTCTTTTCACCCAAAATAATTCAAATTATATGAAATTCAAAATTAGTTAGATAAACAATATATATGAACCTATAAAAGTTAAATTGATAAAATCATTTATATGACTATTTATCTCAACATAGTTGGAGGCACTCTAGTTCAGTTACATGGAAAAAAGTAGTTGACTTCATTTCAGGTTAGGTAATTTTATATGTGCTTGTTACTACACTAAAGTGCAGTTTTTCAATGTATAATGTCAACTAGAGGAAATATTTTAATTGTTATTTATTTCAATTTTTTAAAACCTTTTTGCCATTGATTACATTTCAATTCTTCTTGATGAGTAATATTTTCTTTTCTTTCTTGTTCCCCTTGTAATAATTCAGTGAGTGGGATCCCGCATTACTTGGGACATAGAAGTTCAAGCAGTTTTTTAATGATTTTAAGGGGCTTCAATTGTAATCCTGACTAGTCATTTTGGAACTTAAGCCCATATGTGGCTTGGGCCTTCCTTGGGTTGTTAAAATTGGTATCAGTCCTAGTCAGAAGTGTGGGACTTGAGCTGTGCCACTTAAGGTGGAATGACCTTATGAGGACATAGGGATTTAAGGACTTGTGTGATTATGTATATAAAGGTGGTGAATGGGATCCCACCTTGCTTGGGAGGGAGAAGTTTAAGTATTTTATAATATTTCCCAGGGGATTTCGATTGTAACCTTGAGTAGTTCTTTTGTAGAATAGACCTAGATGTGGCTTGAACATTCCTTAGGTCGTTAAGCCCTGTTACCTGAATGCATTAGAAATCGAAATTTAAGAACGCAGAGAGGGTAGGCTCAGCAGATACAGGAGGGTCGATCTCTGTAGTGGGGGATCAAGGGTGTAAGGAGTATGGCAGGGCAACGGTCGGGCTGAATGAGGAATTGCTTCTGCAGGCGTTGGCTGAGATGGAACTGCAAGTGGGTGTTTTGTCGGATAACATCAGTTGGTTGAAACGGTGCGTTAAAGGTAAGGCTGTTGGGGTCGTGGGCTAATTTCCTACGGGGCCTCATAGTATGTCTAATGGATGCGGGCTGGACAAGGGCTCAGGCCTAGTACGGGTTTGGAAGGAAATATACCGGGTCTCGCCCGATATACCGGTGTGGGGAAGTTGCCCCTTCACCACGCCGCAGATATGTAATCGGCCGAACCCAGATCTGCCATAGAAAGGGTCGCCGGCTCTCGACGACCACCCCAGTGGGTCAGCAATGTTAGTCTCCCGGAGGGAGTGCGAGATTTTTGAGGAAGGTGAAATTAGAGAGGACGGTAAAGGAAAGGGAGTTGTTGAAGGGGAGTTCAGCATACCTATCCTGGCGGTTTTGGGTGGGGAGACCGGTCTACCCATCCCAAGGATGGGGGAATTGCCTTTGCGTGGGATACAACCCTGTTTTGGTGTCGTAGGTGAGAGTAACTGTGTTGAGATGTCTGCAGAGGAGTAGCGGGGAGGGGGTTTTTCTGGGCTTACGGAGGCAGGGGAGTTAGGGCCTGTTACTAATGAGTTGATGGTGGTCAGTGGGCCAACAGAGGAAGTGGGGTCCGTAATAGAGGGGTCAGATGATTTTTCAGGGGATTCACAGATGGTGGTTAGTGCAAATAGGGGTGATCCAAATGAGTTGGGTAGTCCTACCCTGCTCTGTACAGTTCCTAAACCAGTCCCTATCCCTGCGGATTAGTTGCTGAAAAAGGTGGAGGAGCTTCAGGGATTCCTAGGGATTTCTTGTGTGGGATATGAAGAGCAGTTCAAGGCTCTTCTGGTGGCCATTGAATCTAGTTGTTCAACGGCAGAAAAGTCGGCCGCTAAACAAGATAGAGAGTTGAGAAGATTAATATGCACTATCAATTACGATAATAAGGAGGGGAGTGTGGGTAGGGAAAGACAGAAGGGGAGGGGAGCAGTTTTTCTTATGAAGCCTAAAATCATATCGTGGAATGTCAGGGGGATTAATGATGCACATAAGCATCTTCGCATTCGTTCTCTTCTTCGCAGTTGGAAAGCTGATATTGTTTGTATCCAAGAGACTAAGTTGAGCCATGTTGATAGGAATATTATCCGGAGTCTATGGGGTTGCTCGTTTGTGGGATGGAGTTTCTTAGCCTCTTTGGGTGCATCCGGAGGGGTTTTGCTAATGTGGGATAAGAGAGTGGTGGATCTAGTAGAGGATTGCATTGGGAACCATTCAGTGGCCGTCTCTTTTAAGAATGTTGTGGATGGTTGGAGGTGGGCTCTTGTGGGGGTGTATGAACCTAATATGGATAGTGATAGACGATTGTTGTGGGAGGAGCTCGTGGGAGTGCATTATATTTGGGAATTACCTTGGGTAGTGTGTGGGGATTTTAACGTGGTGCACTTTCCTTGTGAGAGGGCAGAGAGTTCTTCTTTGACACGGGCTATGGAAGACTTTTTGGAGCTGATATTCGATCTTACTTTGATTGATCTTCCTCTAGTGGGGGGGGGGGTCTTACACTTGGTCTAACAGTAGAGGGGGGGTCAAGATTGGACAGATTTATGGTCTCTTCTTCATGGGAGTCACATTTTCCGGATCTAATTCAGAAGCGTTTGCCAAGGGTATGTTCTGACCATTTTCCCATTTTGCTAGATTGTGGTGGTTTCCATGGGGGAAGGAGATATTTCAAATTTGAAAATATGTGGCTCCAAAGGGTCGGCTTTGGGGAGAATGTGAGTAGTTGGTGGGCCTCATATTCTTTTCATGGTATTCCCAGCTCTATTGTGGCTTCTAAACTTAAAGCTCTCAAGTTGGATTTGAAGAAGTGGAATATTGAGATCTTTAGACACACTGATGAACAAAAGAGTATTCTGTGGAATGAGTTGAACTCTCTAGAAGAGGGGGAGGTAAATGAGGAGTCTTTTTTGAGAAAAATTGAGGTGGCGTCCGAAATAGAAAGGGTTTTGTTGTTAGAAGAAATATCTTGGAGGCAAAAATCTAGAATGACGTGGTTGAAGGAGGGCGACAAATGTACTAAGTTCTTTCAAATAATGGCAAATTCTCACAGACGCAATAATGTGATTGAGGTGATTCATTCTGGTACCACAGTGCATCAATCTCCAGCAGATATTCAGGCCCATATAGAGAATTTTTATGAAGAGCTTCTTAAAGAGACGGAGGTGTGGCGCCCTAAATTGGATGGATTACATTTTGAACAGTTGGAAGGTAGTGCAGCGAGTTTGTTAGAGAGACCGTTTGAGGAGTCAGAAGTGCTGCAAGTAGTGAGAGGGATGTGCAAAGATAAAGCTCCAGGTTCGGATGGTTTTTCTATGGCTTTCTTTCCAGAGAGTTGGGACATAGTGAAAGAGGATGTGATGAGGGTCTTCCACGAATTTCATTCTTGCCAAAAGTTTGAAAAGTCCCTTAACGCTACTTTTATTGCACTCATTCCGAAGCTAGCAGGTGCTATTGAATTGAAAGATTTCCGTCCCATCAGTCTGGTAGGCGGGATTTATAAAATTATTTCTAAGGTGTTAGCTAACTGAATGAGCTTGGTGATGGATAAAATCATTTTCAAGCCCCAAAATGCCTTCGTACGTGGCCGGCAAATTTTAGGCTCCGTTTTGGTAGCGAATGAGTGTCTGGATAGCCGGCTGAGGGTAGGTATTCCAAGAGTCCTTTGCAAGTTGGATATGGAAAAGGCTTATGATCATGTGTGCTGGGATTTTCTGATATATATGTTGAGGAGATGTGGTTTTGGAGATAGGTGGTGTGGTTGTGTGAAACATTGTGTATCATCCGCTCGGTTTTCTATTTTAGTTAACGGGCAACCGTGTGGTTTCTTCTCGAGCTCGAGGGGCTTGAGACAAGGGGACTCGTTATCTCCCTTTCTCTTTGTTGTTGTGATGGAGGCCTTGAGTCGTATGGTGGAGGCGGCGGTAAGGGGAGGTTTTATTGCTGGCTTTTCGGTGGGCAACTCTACCTCCGGTGCTTTTTCCATTTCTTATTTGTTGTATGCAGATGACACTTTAATCCTTTGTGATGCTGACAGTGGACAGTTGCAAGCTTTAAGGGCTGTTCTCTTGTGTTTTGAAGCTGTCTCGGGTCTTAAGGTGAATTTGGAAAAGTCGGAATTGGTCCTGGTGGGGGTGGTGGACCATATCAATCATCTAGCAAGTTTGTTGGGGGTGCAAAGTGGCCTCTCTTCCTATGAAATACCTTGGCCTTCCTTTGGGGGGCCTCTTTTAAAGCAAAATACATATGGGATGGCGTTGTAGAAAAGGTAGAAAAAAGATTGGCGGGTTGGAAACGGCTCTACTTATCAAAAGGGGGGAGACTTACCCTCATCAAAAGTACCCTCTCCAATCTCCCTTCTTATTTTCTATCCTTGTTCCCTTTACCGGTGGGAGTGGCCAATTGGATTGAGAAATCATTTAGGGCTTTCTTGTGGGGTGGTATGGGGGAAGAACATAAATTTCATCTTGTGAGTTGGCAGAAGGTGTGTTGTCCGAAGGAGTCGGGAGGCTTGGGGGTGCATAGCTTGTCCTTTTTTAACAAAGCCCTCTTGGGGAAGTGGTTGTGGAGATTTCAACTGGAAGAGGATTCACTGTGGAGAATGGTTATTGATCAAAAGTATGGTTGTGAGTGGGGGGGTTGGTGTTCTAAGGAGGGCAGGGGTTCCTTTGGTGTAAGCCTTTGGAAATTTATTAGAAAGGGGTGGGAGGAGTTCGTAAAACACACTAGTTTTGAGGTGGGAGTGGGGACTAGAATCAGTTTTTGGTTTGATGCATGGTGTGGCGAGAGTGCCTTATTTACTGTTTTTCCAAGTGTTTTCAGATTGGCTGAAAATCAGCAGGCTGCTGTCTCAGATGTAATGTGCCGTGCCAATGGGAGTGTTCTGTGGAATTTGAACTTATCCAGAAATGTGCAAGACTGGGAAGTGGACGAAATAGCAGGTTTTTACAGTCTTTTATATTCCAAGCAGTTAGGAGGAAATGGGAGGGATAGAATGTTGTGGAAACATTCAGGGTGCAAAAAATTTTCTGTTAAGTCCTTCTATAAAGAGTTGGCAGCTCATCAGTCCATTCAGTTCCCTTGGAAAGGCAGAAAGAAAGGTAGAAAGTTCCCGTACCCCTAAAAGTTTCTTTTTTCACTTGGACTGCTGCTTTGGAAAAGATTTTGACGGCTGACAATTTAAGGAAATGTGTAATGATTGTGATGGAGTGGTGTTACATGTGTAAAAGTAACGGCGAATCAATTGAGCACCTTTTCCTGCATTGTGAGTTGGCGAGGGAGCTATGGGAGGGTATTTTCAGCCGAGCCGGGCTGT
>QEOT01003963.1:503462-550127 GCA_003123785.1 Pterocarya stenoptera
CTCTCCTTCAAAATCTCATACTGTGTCTTTCACATTGTAGTAATCTCCTCAATCCTCGTAATGTTTTTTCTCCTTTCCCTCCTCTCGCCCCTCCCTCTCTCTCTCTCTCTCTCACACACACACACGTTTCCCATAGTCTCACACAATTACACTTAAGTGAATAGAACAAGCACAGTTATTCTTTCAATTAACCAGATCTGCTCGCTCACTTTCTTTCTTATCATTCTACATTAACTGTTGGGACATGTTTACATTTCTCCCTCCTAAAGTCTAAAATTACCATTTTCCACATGTTTTCCTCTTTAACTATACATTTACAGTTTATACTTTGTTCTAAAATTTTTATGAATTTTAAGTTGTTTAGATGGACTTTTAAATTTTTCATTTTTCCCGTTTAACAGTGCTGAGGTTGTACTAAAAAAGTTGACCTGTTAAAAAATCCTGAACTTGAACAGCTGTACACGTTACATAATGAGCTTATACTTTTGACCAAATGTTTCTATTATTGAAGCTTCAAAAGTGCACAGAATCATGCTCTATAAATTATAAAAATTGTTGCTATATTGCTTTTAATTTGAATTAAGCTTTGAACATGTTGGACAATGGTGAACTTCACAATATTTAGAGCCAAAGTGATGATCTTAGAAGAAATATGCTAGTAATTCCTCTAATGTTGCTCAAAACAGAACCTTTTGTGTCTCAACCTTCTACTTTGACCAAGTCTGATTTACTTAAGAGATTTTTATGCAGAAGCGAGCCATGGAGGCAGAGCAAGAAACTGAGGAGGCCCACAAACAGGTTGATAGATTGAAGAAAAAACATAAAAAGGAGATTAGTGCCCTTAATGAGCTCCTTACGGAATCTCGTTTACCCAGAGAAGCGATCCGACCAGTTTATGATGATACTCATATTGTCAAGTACGACGCAGGGGAGGCTCATATTGCTAGTGATCAGAGATGGAAAGAGGAATTTGACTCATTCTATAATGGTGAAGATGGTGAGTTGCCAAAACTCACCGAACCCTCATCATGGTTCTCTGGTTATGATCGATGCAACATATAGATGGTAAGTTACTGGCCGAAAGTGTATGTACTACCAACAGTTATTGTTGCATAGCTCCAAAGTAGTAGAATATTTTACTGGTCATCTGGTTGGTAAAGCTTGTAGCAATCGTGAAAACCAATATACGTGTTCTCTCATTGCTCTTTCTCAATTCAGATTCCTGAGTTCATACGGTATCCGAATTGAATCCTCATATTCTTTTATTCACTCATACTTTCAGCGTAAAATACACTCCCCTTTTCTGGTTATTTGGATTTTTGTTCTTTTGTTCCCTTAATCATTTACCTTCCATCTTCTTGACTTCCAGATGAGACGCACAATATATTATGGATTTGGTATCAATTTCTCTCTTATTCCATGATGCGTCTAACCATAATACTTCCATATTCCTAACTCCTGTTGAATCTTGATGAAAGGAAAGGGAGATCTTAGTTTGCATNAAAAAAAAAAACAAAAACAGTATTTATGAAATAATAACTGTTGGGGGTTTAAACTAGGATGATCAGCCATCACTCCTTTTTAATGATCTAATCACAACAGTAGGTTCGAACCAGGGACAGCTTTTTTTTATTACTCATCCCAGGTTGAGGCTAATCTTCAGTTTATTTCTTTTTTAATTTCAAGTTATATTATTAAGAATTTATTATATCAATATTTATCACGTTTAAAATATCTTAAATATGATCAATGTAGTAGTATTAGGAATTTTTTAAGGGAAAAAAGTCATGTAGCTTACATGTTGGTACAAAGAATAATCACGCTACATCACTTTCTCACTGATATGATAGGACTTTGATTTATAAAAAGGGATTTGTTATATATCAGTTACTATTCACTTTTATATTTCACACCTCGTAATTTTTTTTTCTTCATAGAGTGTGGGAGTGAATAGTGATTGATGAGAAGAATTATTGGTATAAAAAATGTTTTAACAATAAAGTTTCTTGCAAACTTGCCATTTTACTGTGCTCGCAAATATAATTTATTTTTTCTTAAAAGAAAATTATTATTTATTCTCGTTCTAGTTATCATTTGAAAAAGAAATGATGAAAGGATGATAGTTAAAAAGATGATTGATAAAAAATTTTAATGTATTAAACGATCTGAGAAATCTTCCATTGCAATATAATTGTTAAATTCATATTGGATTTTAAAACATAAGAGTTTCTATCGTTTTTTGGTTCACAAATTTAAAATGAGTTCAATTTTTTTAAAAGTAAGAGATTTCAACATCAGTAGGGATGTGATACTAACGATGCAACCAAATACCTAATAAATAGCCTTTTCATCTCATTCGCTGCTTGAGAATTATATGGATATAAGAGTAATGCTCACTACCAACAACACTTTCATTCCACTTTTATAACTTCATCATAGTGAAATAAAAATGAAATGAGTGTGATATATAGAATTTTTCTATTTTTTAAAATGAAAAATACTATTCATCGTACTTTTAACCATCATCGTCATGCGTAACGTTAAGGTTCCGTTTGGATACAAAATAATTTCATCTTTTCTTATTTCATTACTATAATTTTTTCAAATTTTCACATAAAATATAATAAATAATTTTACTTTTTCAAATTCTAAAATAATAATAATATTAAAAAATAATATTTTATTCAACTTTCATCTAAAATTATCTCATCTCATAAACAATAATTTTCTTTTCAATGCACTAAATCTCTATGTTGACTACTAACTAACCAAAACGTCTTCCATGAAAAGATGGGTGCCATTATTTTGCCCGATTGCTTTGATTCTAAATCACTATTTCCTACCCAAATGTCACCATAGCCTTCTCATTTTTTTGTTTACTTACATGCAGAAAATGATGGAGGACTAGTAAATTTCAAGTCCCTTATTTTTTCTACTGTGATGATATATTACTAAAAATTTCAATGTAAAAAAAGTAAGAGTTAAGGAACTTACCGATCCCTAGAAACATTCCTACTAAAATACTAATTAACACCAAAACTAATGTAAAAGTGTGTGTGTATATATATATATATATTTATATATATATAAGAGGAAAGTGAGACAAACAGAGTAGTCTCGATCTCATATTTTCTTTGTCAATAGACTATTATATTGGCCAAGACAACATTTTAAAAGCTTTTTGAGTTAGCAGTATAGCAAAAGGATTGTTGGGGACTTGTGCAACAGCCACCATTGGCTATGGCACAACAACAAAATAGGCTATGTCAAAAGCTAGATTTATATGAAATGTAGATGTTAAAGAAGATTTCTGTTCCACGGCCTCAAGAATGTAGACTTTCATATGGTAAGAGGAAAGACGGCCGAAGGACAATGTTCTATCACATAATGCGGCATTGTACGACATCCACATGCTTCTAAGTTAAAATGGTGGGGTTGATGGGGAAGCACCCGTTAGAGTTTGCTGACTATCATCTTGTGGGTTAAGTATGAAATTTGGATTTCTTATCAGGAAAGGCCAAATGACAAAATATATTAAGATTTAAGATTAAATTAAGTAAAATTCTTAATGCAATTGGCCCGTGCAACTGGCATGTAATCGCCATATCATTTTAATGAAACAGTGTGTTTCATTTAAAGGGGGGACAAAAATCAGTAGTGTCATGCAGGGAGGGGAGACTGAGTGAAACGGTGCGTTTCAATTAAATCAAAACACACCATTTTGACGCTTCTCTCATTTGGGGTAATCGTTACATCATTTTAATAAAACGATGTGTTTCATTTAAAGGGAGGACAAAAATCGGTTGTGTCATTCGGGGAGGTGGGACTGAGTGAAACGGTGTGTTTCAATTAAACCAAAACACACCGTTTTGACATTTCCCATCATTCTCCCTTCTCCCTTCCTTCTCCGTGTGTCTCCAATCTTTCTTCTGCGTGCGACTCTATTAAAGCTAGCAACACTGTACATTTCTTCATAGCCAGCAGCCGACCACCCACCAAACTGTTCCCTCTCTCATTCTTAGTTATGTGCTCTCTATAATGCGTTTTTGGTTCAATCTCAGCTTGTAGGTAATTTCCTCTTGCTTTCTCATTTTGTTTTTGGTAAATTCCTTTCGCTTTCTTATTCTTGAACATTTTTTGGAAAAGATTTCTCTGCCATTTTCTTGCGATTTCTAATTTTTTAGTCACTCGAAAGCACTCATTTGAGCGTTTTTCAGTCATTCAAAATGCTCTGCAGAAATGGATTGGGGCATTTTTTGGTCACTCGAAATGCTCTGCAGAAATGGGTTTGGTCGACAAAAATAGGGACTTCTCGGTTTCTTCCTTCTTCCTTCTACGTTTCACTTGTAGTCCCCTTCTTTGTTTCACTCTAGGTTTCAATCGCTGGGTGAAGTGTTGTTGGGTTCAGCCCGATGCTTTCTTCTTCTCTCGATTTTCATTTTATTTTTTTCTGTCAAGTGATGATGTGGCAACTTGCCACATAAGTCGGTTACATGGCGGTTCTGCAGATCGGTTGTACATAGTGGAATCCTTAAATTAATATATTACTACTGATTAAAAAATATATTAAATTAATATATAACAAATAAACTCATAGGTTAATTACACTTGACCCCCTCAAACTTTCACTCAATTCACAATGTTCCTCCGAAACTGCTAATTGCATTAAAGTGGACTCTCGAACTTTCAAAACTTCTCAATTCCCTCACTCTGTCTACCAGTAACGTTAAATCTAACGGAAAGTCACTGCAAAGATGTAATTTTCATATAATTTATTATCATTGACCATATAAATTATAAAATAATATATACTATAAATTAATAATAAATCATTAATCATTAACCATATATAAAATTATTTTATATTTAAGTTGCAAGCAAGTATAAATAATCTATGTACACAATTAAATTATTTGATATTCATTAACTATATATAAATTAATAAAAAAATATTTAATGATTTATGATTTATTATTAATTGATAGCATATATTATTTTATATTTTATATGGTTAATGATAATAAATTAGATACAAATTACATCTTTGTAGTGAATGTTATGCACATGAGCAGCAAGTGCAGTGAATTTTCGTTAGATTTGACTCTACTGGTAGATGAAAGGGGGGAATTAGGAAGTTTTGAAAGTTCGAGGGTTCACTTTGATGCAATTAGTTGTTTCGGAGACACATTGTGAATTAAGTGAAAGTTCGATGGGCAAAGTGTAATTAATCCTAAGCTCATTTTAATTTAGCCTTAACAAAGTATAAACAAAAGAGGAAATTTTGTTTTTTCTTAATATATTTAAATTTACGACTTAACCAACTATAAAATGAAACTCAACGTTCTAGATCATGTTGAAAATATATTTATGGGTAAATTTAAGCAGAGTAATTCTGCATACATCCATAAAATGCATAAACACCGTGTAATCATTTTAAAAAAGAGTGGGGTCTACTATTAAAAAATTAATTTTTTTCATGTGGGTCCCATATTTTATTCACTTTTTTCAAAGCGATTACACGACAGCTACATAATTCACGTTTACAAATATATTTTCTCATTTAAGCAGTGCTTAACATATGAGCCTCAAATATCAAACATATATAAAAGTTGTAAATAAAAATACTTCACTCTAACTTAAGAATGGAAACAACCACAAATGCTCACCATGATACTAAGCATAAAAATTATTTTTGTACCATGTGTAGTAGTAGTTCCCAAAAATTCTTCTGTATAGGGATTACACCTTCTTAATGTATGAGATTTACTCATTTCTCAGTATAGTTATTCTCCCAATAAAATTTTCAAGGTACAGGGCCTACACCTTCTCAATATTCTTTGGTATACTTATCCTCCCAAATAACTTAACATCAATAATACTGTACTATACTCAGATTTCAAAGATAATATACCATATCATGTGAATAATCATGTGAAAATGTGGTTGTATACAATTTTTCGACGTAGGTGTAATTGTATAATAAATCACAAAAAATCTTCTCAAGGCGTTCTATCAATATGCCATGTCAAAACATGATTTCATGCTTCTGAAACTATTGCTTTCTTTACATTTAAGTCACAAATTTTATAAAGAAGAATTATCCATGAGATATTCCAATGTTCCATAAATTATCATACAATGAAACAACATTCATGAGCAATAACGATTCACAATATGTTTAAGAAAATAAAAGTACATGAGTATTTTTAAGAGAAAACTAGATTAACAAACCCATTGTCTCTAATTTTGCTGATACACAAATTGTCACTTAATAGTGTCAGTAGAATCACTTAGAACTAGAGCAAAGTGAATGGGGATCAAGGAGAATGGAGTAAATTATGAGATAAGGAACTGAAAGTGAGGAGAGAAATAATGTGTGGCAGAGAGCTTTAGGGGTGGGCTATTTATAGCACAGATAGCTTGGGTAGGATGTTTTCCACCCTCCAGTGCTGGGCCGACTAGGGCCGTTTCCACTAAGGCCCACTTGAAGGGTAGACAGCCCACCCCAGAAGAAGGACCAAATAGAGCCCATGAAGCACGTATCCAGGGAGGAAAGAGGAACAGTAACAAGCTGTGGCCCACGCAACAGGACAAGGAACACGCCATGCAACAACATATTAGCAGCACTTAACCCCCTTCCCGAGCTCAGGTAAAGGATCTTTTTAAATACACTTCTTACAGTATTTCTCCTTTCTCGAGCCTCCAAGACCTAGATACTTAGGCAGTGGAAGTGTCCCTCACCACCTCGAGTCTCCACTCTAGTGAATCTTGCAGGACTAGCAAGCGGAGCGAAGAGCTGCCCAGGGTGTAAAATATGACATCAACAATGACGCCGTCTATGAGATTTACAAAATAACATGTCATTCGTATGTTAGTAGCAACGCATTCACAAACCACACGCGGACAAGAAGAATTGTCAAGAAACATGGAAGCAAGACTTGTCGAAATGGAGGACATGATAAAGAAGTTGACAACGGAGGTGCGAAGTCTCTGGCGAGAAAATGAAGCCCTGTTAAGAACAAATGGGATCAAGCTAGAATGAGCATGCCGAGTCATGGAGTGTTGTGGGAGTAGACGTGGTGGAGGAAGAAAGAAGGCAAATGCACCATGAGCTGCAAGACCTCAAGGAAAAGTACGTAGAAATGGCAAAGAAGATGGGCACGTCATCCTTTGTGGACCAACTACTCACTAGCACAGACTTCTGTACAGCGAGGAAACCATGGAAACCTCTCTTTTGCCCAAGTTTAAGGTTCTTCAAATGGAGATGGACAACGGATCTAAGGATCCTCTTGAGCATTTGAAGACGTTTAAGGCCAGCATGACCCTTCACATGTTCCCAGGTGAGATAGTATTTCGAGCTTTCCCCCTGATGTTGAAGAGTGCGGCGAGAGGATGGTTGGGGTCACTACCCCCGTGATCTATTGATGGGTTCATAGAGTTGGTCCACCTATTCCTGACACCATTTATGGTGAGTCCGACTGCATATCTCTTGACTGTACAATGTGATGATGAGAGTCTGAAGGCATACTTGTCCTTATTGGGAGGCATTTAGCTGCGGAACCCGTTCATGTAAGAACTAGCGAGAAAGACCCCCTTGACTTTGTGGGAGTTCACGAATAGCGCGGATAACTTCATCAATGCGGAAAACACCCTATGGGCCCTGATAGCCCCCAGGAAAACCAAATTGGAGTCAGCTGATAGGAAAGCCAGCATGTCAACATGAGGAAAGACTTATGAAAAACCCAAGAATAACCAGCAAGATGCCAGGTGAGGAGACAATGTGCCAGCAAGAGCGCATGCCGCGAAACGAACCCGTGCCAATCTGGCCGTAAAAGAGGAACACTCGCTAGTCTCACATGAATCTTCTCAATAGGACCAAAAAGACTAACAGTTCTGCACGTAGCACCAGACAGATCGACACCACACAGAAGACTGCTACACCTTGAAGCGAAGAATGGAAGAGTTGGAAAACTTGTTGGCTTAGTGCCACACAAGGGACCGACATCCCACGAATAGAGGAAACGAGTGCCCGAGGCCACAATGGAATGAGGGCTGCAAAAGGTGCAGTCCAGGGAGAGAGACCTCTCGAAGCCCCCCTCGTCAGGTCCCAGCCCGGTGGGTGAAATCTGCACCATTGTAGGTGGGTACGCAAGTGGCAGCCCGACCTCTTCGAGATGAAAGGCCCACGCTCGCAAGGCCCAGTACGAAGAAGCATTCATGATTGAAAAGCCCCAGCCAGGCAGAGGAGCGCCTAGGGGCGCCGTTATTATGTTTAGTGAAGAAGATGACGAAATGGTGCTCTACCTCCACGATGATGCCCTAGTGGTAACCATGCAAATTGCCAACTTCGTGATGTGGAGAACCTTGATTGATAATGGTAGTTCATCCTGATATCCTGTTCTGGCATGCATTCACCAAGATGAGGATAAGCTCGGATCGGTGCAATCACCTTGTCAATCTTGGCTGGGAAGGCCCCTAGGACCTCTGCAATAATAACAAACTTCTTGGTAGTGAAAGCCCCGTCATCGTACAATGCAATATTGGGACGACCCACGTTGAACAACCTCAAGGCAATAATGTCGACCTATCACTTAAAGATAAAGTTTACCACCAATGTGGGAGTTGGCAAAATTAAGGGAGAACAAGTGTTTGCTCGGGAATGTTACGTCCAAGAACTGAAGTGTGGAGGGAAGGATGTGAGAACACAAGAGATGACCGCGGGACCTCCACCACCACCTTGCCTAGTCGATTGGTATAAAGAAGTCCGAGATGAACAAATCCTCCGACAAGTAGAGCCAGACGAACCCCTGGAACTTATTCCTGTGGATCTTGTGCAACCTGAGAACATTGTAAGAGTCGGGACCAAAATGGGGCCAAATATGAGGCAAGCCGTGAAACAACTCCTCCTTGAGCATATGGACGTGTTTGCATGGAGTCATGAAGATATGTTTGGGATCCACAACAGGATCATTGAACACTGCCTGTGTGTTGATCTCGGGGCCAAAAGAGTTCGGCATAAAAGCATGAGTTTCAGCGTCCAGAAATACACTGCTATTGCGGAAGAGCCTCCTGGCAGCGGGATTTATTCGGGAAGCACACTACCCCGAGTGGCTCTCCAACGTCATGCTAGTAAAGAAACCGAATGGCAAGTAGAGGATGTGCGTTGACTTTATTGATTTAAACAATGCCTGCCCAAAAGATAGCTTCTCGCTGCCCCGTATCTACTTGATTGTCGATTCCACTGTAGGCCATTGGTTTCTCATCTTTATGGATACCTACTCGGGTTATAACTAGATCTGTATGAACCTGAACGACATGGAGAAAATGATGTTCATCATAGATTGTTGACTCTATTGTTATCGAGCCATGCCCTTCAGGTTAAAAAATGCAGGAGCAACTTCCAACGTCTGGTTAACTGGATGTTCAAGGATCAGATAGGTCACAATATGGAAGTATATTTGGATGACTTGCTGGTCAAGAACAGACAGCTTGAGCAACACCTAGTCGACTTACAGGACGCCTTCATGGTCTTGCGATGGTACAAGATAAAGCTAACCCGGAGAAGGTTGAAGCAATAGTCAACATGCTTTTGCGATGGTGCGCCTTCGAGGTGGAGTCGAGAAAGTTCTTGGGCTTCATGGTCTCCAAATGGGGAATCGAAGCTAACCCAAAGGAGGTTGAAGCAATAGTCAACATGCTCCCTCCGCGAAACATCAATGAGCTACAAAAACTAGTTAGGCGAGTGGCTGCCTTGAATCGATTCATTGCTCGTTCAACAGATAAATGCCTGTCGTTCTTCAAAGTGCTAAGAAAGGAGCAAAACTAGGGCACTAAATGTGATAAGGCTTTTAATAAATTGAATGAATATTTGGTTCAACCCCCACTCCTTAGCCAAATAGAATCGGGTGAAGACCTACTAGTGTACTTTTCTGTATCCCCACACGCCTTCTTTACGGTTTTCATACGAGATGAAGGGGGCCAGCAAAAGCTAGTGTACTATACATACTGACCGTTCTCAAGAGCCGAGGCACGATACTCGTGCATGGGCATGATGGCATTCGAGTTAGTAATCGCTGCCAGGAGGCTAAGGCCATACTTCCAAACCCACTCAATGAAGGTGCTCAACAATACACCCCTTAAGAAGGTCTTGCAAAGATTGGACACCTCGGCCCACCTAATGATCTGGGCGGTCAAATTAAGCGAGTTTGACATAGAGTACCTCCCCCCAACTGCAGTCATGGGGCAAGTGCTGCCAACTTCACGGCCAAGTTCGTCGCTTCTCGATGGAAATACCGACATCGCCAATAAGAAAGCCCTAGCAAGTCTTCGTTGATGGTTCATCTTGTTGGGCTGGCGGTGGTATAAGGGTGCACATTTTCTCGAAGTTCAGTGAGGAACACAACTACGTGATCAGGCTCGCCTTTAAAGCAATCAATAATGAAGCCGAGTATGAAGCATTGCTGGTCGGGTTGTCGGTGGCTAGGATGTTAGGAGCAACGAAGGTAGAAGTCAAGCGAATTCCCAAGTAGTCATTAGCCAGGTGCAAGGCGAGTTCACCACGAAGGGCGAGAAGTTGAAGAAGTATTTGCAGTTGGTGGGGGAAGAGTGCGACTTCTTCTGGTACTTTTGCATTCAACAAATGAAAAAAATCTATTCATCATCCATTTTCTCATCATCCTTTCATCATCCTATGATGTGACATTAAATGATAGGTTCACAAGTGAAATATAATAAATAGTCTCCAATCATCTAATATCACATCATAGGATGATGAGTAGCATTACTCTTAATAAATACTAAGAGGGGAGCACCAGAACGCCGAAAAGCTGGTGTGAATCACCTCGGGACACGAGGACTCGCATCCGCCTGAGTGCATTGTAACTCGAACAATGGATTTCCCTGCCATATGGATCGAGGTCTCAACCGTCAGCCTTGAAGAACTCGAATGGGCCTTAGACATAATAAAATGCCTCGACGCCAACGAAGTACTGAGCAACAGAGGGGAAGCACGCAAAGCTAGGAATAGGGCGGCACGCTTCACGATGGTGGACGAGGTTCTGTAAAAGAGAGGCTTCTTTGAATCACTCATGAGGTGTGTCTCACTAGATGAAGCCCAATACATACTGACCGAGATACATAAGGAAGTCTGCGAGAACCACTCAGGAGGCAAGCACTAGCAGCAAAAGTAATGAGAGCTAGATACTACTGGCCCCATGCCCTCCGAGACGTCGAGGATTTCATAAGGAAATGCTTAAAGTGTTAGACGCACGCGTCCATTCTGCACTGTCCACTGGAAGAATTGACATCAATGTCCCCATGGCCTTTCGCTCAATGGGGTCTAGATCTAGTCGAACCTCTTCCCGCAAGCAAAGAAGAGATGCAATTTGTAGTTGTAGCAGTAGATTATTTCACCAAGTGGGTAGAGGCAAAAGCCCTAGCAACCATCACAAGGTTTTTGCTTGTCTACAGATTTGGCAATCCCCAGAGCATCATCATATCAGATAATGGCCGGTAGTTCAACTCTTCCCACTATCGAGAATGGTGCACGGAATTGGAAATCAAATTCAAGTACTCTTTCCCGGGGCACCCACAATCCAACAGACAAGTAGAAGTGACTAATAAAACTCTGCTAGGACCTAGTTTTGTGCACCATTCTCGGTAGTGGGAAGAGTTAAACTGCTAGCCATTATCCAATATGATGCTTTGCCAAATCGATAAAGGACTTCCACAAGAATCTCGTGATGGCTACGGCGGCGATGGTTGCTAGGGATTCCGCCTCTACCCACTTAGTGAAATAATCTACTACTACAACTACGAATTTCACCCCTCCTTTGAGCATGCGTCTGACACTTTGAGCATTTCTTTACGAAATCCTTTGCGTCTTGGAGGGCATGGGTCTAGTAGTATCAAACTTTCATTACTTTTGTTGCTAGTGCTTTGCCTCCCAAGTGGTTCCCGCAGACTCCCTCACATATCTTGATGTGTATATACTAAGCTTCATCCAGTGAGGCACACCTCAAGAGTGGTTTAGAGAAGCCTCTCTTGTACAGAACCCCATCCACCATCGTGAAGTGTGCCACCCTATTCATGACATTTCGTGCTTCCCCTTTGTCGCTTCACAGTTGACTTGAAGACTCTTAAGGTCTTCTTGTTGAACAAATTGACCTTAAGAATCAAAGACATATGTTGGGGATAAAATGAGCTCGGTCTAGCCCATTGGGAGTTTATCACCAAAAGGAAATGGATTTATAAGGCAAGTTGAGTCAGACACGTAAAAGGAAATAAATTCATAATGCAAGTATGACTCAATTATTTTAAGGAAAGAGTCTCTCTATTTATTTTTTATATATTGTTTATTATTTATTCTCATGGACGTAAGCTTGAGCATTGTATCAACGCCCAAACCACTATCATGGACTTTTTTACTCCATCACTAAGACCTCAAACTACCATTGTGGGCCAGAAATGACTTTTTCATCCTTTTCTGACCTGTTCTATAGTATTAATAGCTACCTAAGATCCAACATCATTAAATGTTGCAAAATGACTTTATATATTATATATATATATATATTTCTCTCACACACTAAGCCTAGATTTCTCCAATTCTAAGACATTAAAATCCTGCAATATCTACTAAAAGACAGAAGAATCAAAGGTTGTAAAAGCTTGATGTAGCATGAACATCCAAGTGCACAAACAGATCATTAAGCCACATCCGATCGTTGAGGGATGCATTCCATAAAACATGTTTCAAAATTCTTCCTTGGATTCATTGAGCAAGGAGGAATGATAGATATACATATAAATTTTATAAAAAAGTTTACAAACTCAAGAAATTTTGTGTAATGCATTGGATTTATTTTTATAATAAAATATTTTATAATCTGACGCATTATATAAAAAACAGATTAGTTTATAAGCATTCTTTTGTAATATTATGTGTTGACGAAATATTTCTTTTGTATAAAAAGATCATGACAAATTATTTCTGGTTATCATCAGTGGCCCACTATTGGTATTTGGAGTCATAGCTACCGTGGGTGGCCATGTTGAGTTTCATTTCTAGTTTTTAAAGAAAATTACTTATTTTGATATAAAAAAGTAATTTTCTATCATTTAAAAAAATATTAATTAAACATTTCACAATCTTTGATTTAGCAAAATATTCTAGATTAATGATAATGGAAGAAAACATTAATGAAACATCCTATTTCTTTTTTTCTTTTTTTGACAAGAGACGAACTTCATTAATGATAAACAAAGATTATATAGACTTGTCCACCCATACAACCTGTTGGTTGAAGTTAGGGCAAGAGTTCCACTAAGTTACAATATTGTCTACGTACATAGCATGTCTAGCTAGATTGTGAGCAGCTCCATTACCTATCCTCCCTACATGCTTGATAGTGCAACAACGAAATCTGGCCATAAGAAGCTTTGTTTCCATTATTAAATTCCCCAACAGAGACCATAATTCCTCCTCCTCCTCCAGTTGTTGAACTATCATGAGGGAATCACTTTCAAGAATAATTTCATTGATACCTAACGGGAGACAAAGTTGCAAATCTCACAGCATAGCAAGGAGTTCTACTTCCGCTGGGTCGTTAACTTTGGGCTCTTTTTTATTCACTGCAAAGATGACCTCCCTAGCTGCATCGCGAAGGATCATACTAATTCCTGCTCTATGTTGGTCTTTGAAAATGGCCCCATCAACGTTGAGCTTCAGCACCCCTGTAGCTGGTTTTTTCCACCTCACTAGCTGTTTGGCCTCTCGTTCAGGTGAATACTTTCTTCTCAGATGTGATTTCAAAACAGAGAGGGCATGTTCCATAGCTTGTTCCAGTAGTAGCACCTTCCCCTCATGTACCTGCTGGTTCCTTCGATACCAAAAGCCCCATGCCATCATAACGATCTTGTCCAACTCTTCCTTCCTATCCCCTTCACATATCTGATATAGAATATCTTTGAAGCTTCTATGTCTCTTCGAAACTAGCATAAGGGGAAAACGTGGAGGTTTATTCCAGCAGCTTGCCAGGTGAGGGCATAAAACTAGGTGAGGGCATAAAACTAGAGCATGGGCAGCATCTTCGGGTTCCTAAAGGCAGAACTGGCAGAGAACATTCGTTACCACCCTCCGCTGCCTTAGATTAGTCCACGTTGGTAAGCTTTCCTTGCAGGCTCGCCAAGCAAAGATCTTCACCCGGTGGGGAATCTGTAGACTCCATATTGCTCTCCACACTCCTTTCTGCGGTCTCACGGTGGAGCTTTCCCCCTCCTCCTTTGCTTTGCCCATCTCCTTGATCATTTGGTATGCGCTCCTCACACTGAATTTACTGTCCTTTGTTTCTCCCCATATCAGCTTGTCAGCACATTCACCTACTCCCAGGTTGATCTTTAATATTTCTACAGCAACCTGTGGTTGAAAAAGCCTATTCAACTTCTCCAAATCCCACTATTTTGTATGCGGATCGATGATGGAAGAAACAGTGTCTCCCACATTACAATACTTTGATGCCAAGGGGCTAAAGCTGGAAGGGATGAACCCCTGTATCCAGTAGTCAAGCCATAATCTAATGGAACAACCATTGCCCACCCTCCAAATACATCCGTCTTTCAGCTTGTCCTTTGCTTTCCATATCCCTCGCCATGCGTATGAGGGTTGTTTACCTATTTCTAACGTCTACCATATATATTAATTGCTAAACACGAAGGCCCACTTGGATTCTAAAAGTGTTTCATCTCATCTCATCTCATTTCATCATTGCAACTTTTCTAAATTTCCATACAAAATATATTAAATACTTCAACTTTTTCAAATCTCTAAACAATAATAATATTAACAAATAATATTATAACAATATTTTTTTTCAACTTTCAACTTTCATTTAAAACCACATTATCTTATTTCTGAATCCAAATCAGCCCAAAATCTCTAAATGGAAAAAAGGGCGGTGATAGACTAAGACCTAGTTTGGGTAGTGAGGTATGTATTCTGAGAGTACCTCACTACTATTTATTATTTTATTATTATTTTTCACATATTTTCATTATTATTAAATATTCTATAATTACTTTTTTACTACTATTCATAGAATACCTGAGAATACCTCACTACCCAAACATAACCTAATAGTGCTTATGTGAATAATAAAAAATAGAAAATGATATATATATATATATATATAATGTTTACACAAGTCTATTGTATATGAGAGATATTTTTGCAAAATAACTCATAAAAATAATATCACTTTACAAAAATATCTTTAATTTAAAATACGATTATATGTATATCATTATTCATAAAAAAAAAAAAAAACTGATATTAAAACCAGCTAGTATTTTAACAACGGACAATGATAAAACACAATTATATTACAACTCAAGTATTGCTTCATATTAAAATACTAATTTTTCTTTTATTTTATAATTCAAAATTTTTGTCCTTGTAGCCGCTCAAAGTAAATGAAAAAGTAAAATTTTCAGTGTTTTACAACTCATTTTCAAACAATCAATCAAATCATACCACTTCTACTAAAAATGGAAAATGATAAACGTATAATTATTTTTACAATTTTTTATATAATTATGTTTTAAATGAGAAATATTTTTATAAGCTAACTTATAAAAATAACATAATTTCAAATAAATATTCTCTTTTAAAACATATTATATAAAAAGTTGTAAAAAGAATTGTACATCTATCCTTACATTTTTAAATTTTTTATCCTCAGCTTGTAATTAGATTGTAGTATACTTCTTATCCATCTAATTCAAAGTTGCGTCCTTAAAAAATCAGGAATTTTGATAAGATGAAACATTTCTCTTAAATCCTAGGCGCCTCTTTCTCCCCCCTTTCTCTTAAAAATTTAAGAGCATTAGCATTGGTTTGGTCAAATGCATCTTTAAAATTTAGTCAATATCATACTTTTTTACATTTGCCTATTTCATTTAAATTCAATCCCCACATTGGATTAGCTATTCACTCTCTATATAATAATAAAATATTATTAAAATAATAATTTTTTATTTAATTTATTTGTATCACATTTTATAATTCTACCAATTTAATATTAATAATAATTATATTCTAATTAAATTAATATTAAAAAAATCATATTTTCAAAAGTTATTTAATGTTAATAACAAAAAATATTTGATTAAACTGATCTAAAATTCTATTTAAATTTCTTAATTACAAACCAAATAGTATTTTTATTGGAGTGAGAAACTAATATTTTAATGTTTGCTTAGAGCGAGAAATTTGTATTTTAATGTTTGATGAATCAATAGTGGTTCTCCATCTTTAGCCAACTACTATAGCAGAAGTCCATCTTATTTTAGATTTGGCCAATCTAATATGTGGTGTTTTTTATATCAATTATTTAAATTTTAGCTAATTTTCCCATTTGTCCAAGTCAATGTGGATGCTCTAAGGGTTCTAGATCTGATTTTTGTCGAAAGGGGATGAGACATTGGCCTCCTCCTCCTCCTCATCTTCCCTCATTCCTCTATTCACCCATCTTGTCTATCAATGTTTTTTTTATTTAGTTTTTTTTTTTTACTTTCTTCAAGGCCGAAAAAGATAGATCTACAGCATTCTGGTAACTCTTGAGAGACATGCGCGGCACAAGTAAATTCAACCCGCATGGTTCTTACGCCCCGCCCACATCTATATGTGGTTCTTCGGCATCTCTTCTTGACACACGCATCAGATCACCTGACTTGCCACAACCAGACCATTCAGATCTGACCTTTGTGGTTGAAAAGTAACAAATGTGTTGCCTTCATGAGCCATCACAGATTTCGAAGTCTACTGGAGTTGGTCCAAATTGTAATCCGTCCTTTTTCGCATCTATCTTACTGCTTTTCTTTTTTATTTCCTGATTGTTAATTAAAATAAAAAAAAAAGTTCGTCTCTTGGGCGTTTGTCTGTAGAGATTGAGTTTTCTCTTTCTATTAAAGATGTGGTTGAATCTTTGGTTAGGCAGAGAGTGTTATCTTTTAGACATTTGTTTGTAAAGAATATCATCAATAATGAAGATCAGACCAATTAAAAAAAAAAAAAAATAGTATATTGATAAAACTTTAAATATATTATTTTAATTTATGATGTCATGTTTATAACGGTGACATCAAGGAATTCAATCACGTATGTAAATTTATTTTACCAATAAATGATGAAAGTTTTCTTTAGAAAAGAAAATACAAAATCATGAATTTTATATCTTTGCTTTCTTCAACGGACCCTCAGCGAATCAGAAGAACCCGAATGAACACTACAGAGTAAGATCGAAAGGATTGTGCGCTCTAGGGAGAAATCTCTACAACTAAATACCAAAACATTTCAGATCTAGTTTCGTTGATCTCGGCACTTGGAGCTCACCCATCCCTCCCCAGCGGTCTCATTCAAGCATTTCGATCCCAAAAGGTTTGTCTCTCTCTCTCTCTCTCTCTCTCTCTCTCTCTCTCATTTGTTGTTTTTTCTTTCGAAGATCTTGTTGATTGCTGAGTCCCCTTCTGTTTGTAATCTTAATCGAAGAAGAAATGAAATCTGAATTTAAGTTTTTCTGGCTTCTATGTTTAATTGAGTGCCCCTCACCTCGTGATAAAAATCTTAATGTTCGAGAGAGCCTGTTTTCTTCTCCAATCATTTCCTACGTTTTCTCGGAGACTGTCATTTAGGTGTTGGATTAATTTCCGGATCTGAAGTTGGTGAATTACGTGCTACATATCGATTCTTGAACTGGTTTTTTGAGATATCAAACAGAAAATGTACTTCAGGATTGTCATTTGGTACTTGATCTAAGTGTGGACTGAACTTCCGTCTGCTTTAAATCGGGATTTGTTTCTGCCTTGTTGGCGCATGCTTTTGGGACATAGATTTCCATGAGTCTGAATGCGCTATTATTTTTAAGTGTATTGGAACCTTTCATTTTTTGTGAAAATTCAAAGTTTTAATGGAAGGTGTAGACGTAACTTTTTATCAGGGTAAAGGTAACGCATCCAGATGTGTTTTTTTCTCCCTTCCCTCTGAAGTTTCAACTTCAGAAGCAGCGTAAATCGAAAGAGAAAAAACAGAATTTGAACTTGGGCTTTTACAACTAAACTAAACTAAACTCAATCAAACTTAGCCTTAATCCCCACTAAAACTCAATCTAGTCTACCCTTTCCAGGAAGGATTGCACAGGTTGACACTCAACCATAAAAGTTAGTTGCTTATTATCAATAAGAAAGTGTGCTTTTTCTACTGCTTTCAATGTCTAAACAAAGTGCACACACGTTTTCTATGGTTATTCATTAATGATGTTGCTCATATTCAAAACTTGATATGAATTAGTATGAGTCCGATCTACTATCTGTGCAGTTAAGAAATGGAGAAATCTTGTTCTCTGCTCGTTCACTTTGACAAAGGAACACCTGCAATTGCAAATGAGATTAAGGAAGCTCTTGAAGGCAATGACATGCCTGCCAAAATTGATGCTATGATGAAAGCGATCATGCTTTTGTTGAATGGTGAAACACTACCTCAGCTTTTTATTACAATTATTAGATATGTTTTGCCCTCAGAGGACCATACAATCCAAAAGCTTCTTCTGCTATATTTGGAGATCATTGAAAAAACTGATGCAAAGGGTAGGGTGTTACCTGAAATGATCTTGATATGCCAAAATTTGAGGAACAACCTTCAGCACCCAAATGAGTATATTCGTGGTGTAACATTGAGGTTTCTTTGCCGCTTGAAAGAGACTGAAATAATTGAGCCACTGATCCCTTCCGTTTTGCAAAATTTGGAGCACCGACACCCATTTATAAGAAGGAATGCCATATTAGCTGTGATGTCGATATATAAGCTTCCTCAGGGTGAGCAAATTTTGGGTGATGCACCTGATATGATTGAGAAGGTTCTTTTGACAGAGCAGGACCAATCAGCTAAGCGGAATGCATTTCTCATGCTTTTCAATTGTGCCCAAGATCGTGCTGTTAATTACCTTTTGACCCACGTTGACAGGGTTTCTGAATGGGGTGATATGCTTCAGATGGTTGTGCTGGAGTTGATCCGAAAAGTGTGCAGAACTAATCGAGGTGAGAAGGGAAAGTACATTAAAATTATTATATCCTTACTGAATGTGCCTTCCACTGCGGTTATCTACGAATGTGCCGGGACACTTGTCTCTCTGTCATCTGCTCCGACTGCTATTAGAGCTGCTGCAAACACTTACTGTCAGCTTCTTCTTTCTCAAAGTGACAACAATGTGAAGCTTATTGTGCTTGATCGGTTGAATGAGCTCAAGTCTTCTCATAGGGATATTTTGGTTGACCTTATAATGGATGTTCTAAGGGCTCTTTCTAGCCCGAATCTTGACATCCGTAGGAAGACGCTGGATATTGTTCTTGATCTTATTACTCCACGGAACATCAATGAGGTTGTTCTTACCTTGAAGAAAGAAGTTGTTAAAACTCAGAGTGGAGAGCTTGAGAAGAATGGTGAATACAGGCAGATGCTTATTCAGGCCATTCATTCTTGCGCAATTAAGTTCCCAGAAGTTGCAAGCACAGTGGTACACCTGTTGATGGATTTCTTGGGTGACAGCAATGTTGGCTCCGCTGTTGATGTCATTGTTTTTGTTCGAGAGATAATTGAAACCAACCCTAAACTTAGGGTTTCAATAATAACAAGGCTATTGGAGACTTTCTACCAGATCCGAGCTGCACGTGTGTGTTCCTGTGCTCTTTGGATCATTGGAGAGTATTGCCTGTCGCTTTCTGAAGTTGGAAGTGGCATTGCAACCATTAAACAGTGCCTTGGAGAGTTACCTTTCTACTCTGTTTCAGAAGAAGAGGAAGCTACTGAATCTTCTAAGAAGGATAAGCAAGTGAACTCCATTACCCTTTCTTCCAAAAGACCAGCTATCCTTGCTGATGGCACCTATGCGACCCAGAGTGCGGCCTCTGAAACTGCTTTTTCTCCTCCTACACTTGTTCAAGGATCCTTGACATCTGGGAATCTTAGAACCCTGCTTCTCACTGGTGACTTTTTTCTTGGGGCAGTTGTGGGCTGTACACTGACTAAGCTTCTTCTGAGGTTGGAAGAGGTACAGCAATCTAAAGTTGAAGTGAATAAGGAATCTACACAGGCATTGCTGATCATGGTCTCTATGCTGCAATTAGGACAATCTTCGGTTCTTCCTCACCCAATCGACAATGATTCTTATGATAGAATTGTCCTCTGCATAAGGTTGCTTTGCAATACTGGTGATGAGATCAGAAAAATATGGTTGCAATCCTGTCGTCAGAGTTTTGTCCAAATGCTCTCAGAAAAGCAACTCCAGGAAACACAAGAAATAAAGGCGAAGGCGCAGATAGCTCATGCTCAACCAGATGACCTAATTGACTTCTACCATTTAAAGAGCAGGAAGGTAAAAGGTTCTGTGATTGTGTGTGTGTGTGTGCGCGCTACCAGATGACCTAATTGACTTCTACTATTTAAAGAACAGGAAAGTAAAAAAGTTCTGTGTGTGTTGTGTGTGTGTGTGTGTGTGTGTGTTTGACTTCTACCATTTTAAAGAGGAGGAAGGTAAAAAATTGTGTCTGTGTGACTTCTACTATTTAAAGAGCAGGAAGGTAAAAAAGTTATGTGATTGTGTGTGTGTGTAATATGAGAAGAGCGCGTGGATATTACTGTTTTTGTGAGTCTGTTGGTGTTTCTTATTGGTGGTTAGATATCTCAACTATCTTTGGTTAGTGGTGGTTACAAGTATAACAAAATAAATTTTAATGTATATTTTTGGCTGCATCTAACTTCCAGGGTATGAGCCAACTGGAGTTAGAAGATGCGGTGCAAGATGATCTAAAGCGTGCAACTGGAGAGTTTGTAAAGGATGGGGATGATGTGAATAAACTTAACCGCATTCTCCAACTCACTGGTTTTAGTGATCCAGTGTATGCTGAAGCTTATGTCACTGTTCATCATTATGATATTGTTCTTGATGTTACAGTTATCAATCGAACTAAGGAGACCTTACAGAATTTGTGCTTGGAGTTGGCAACTATGGGTGACCTTAAACTTGTTGAACGTCCACAGAATTATACACTAGCTCCTGAATCAAGCAAACAAATAAAGGCCAACATCAAAGTTTCCTCGACTGAGACTGGAGTCATTTTCGGGAACATAGTTTATGAGACTTCAAATGTACATGAGCGAACAGTGGTTGTGCTGAATGACATTCATATAGACATCATGGATTACATCTCTCCTGCAGTTTGTGGTGATGTAGCTTTTAGAACAATGTGGGCAGAATTTGAGTGGGAAAACAAGGTACATGTGGAATTCCTTGAATCCCGTAGTAGTACTGTTAATATTTCATAAACAAAGGTAGCAACCAACTAGTCATTGGGCTGAAAAGTTTCTACTACCATTATACGGAGACGAGATTTATTCTTAGTTCTCTCTTTCAATCAATTCAACCTGAATTGGTTGTGCGCACATACATGCACATCTGTGTGGGTATGTGTGTATGTATGTATGTATGTATGCACACACACACACACACACACTTTTGCGTACTTGATAGTCACTTCTTGCTTGGTAGTTGTTACCATTTCCTTAATCTTTCACTTTTGCGTACTTGATAGCCACTACGGTGGAACTTGATCTATATATTATCTTAAAATAAAGATTCCCTCTAGGTTGCAGTAACTTCTATTACACAATCAAACTTGCTTGACTGTTTTTATTCCTGCTGTTATATTAGCTGAAAATGGAGAAAGAAATGGCACTATTGCTTAGCTTAAAACGAAGAATAGTGGCAACATTGGTTTTGGCTTAAGGCTCAAGAGGTTAAATCTAAGGTGCATGTGCATTAAGCCTTTGATGATGTTCTTCAAACACATTTACTTGTTGAATCAAGAATGAAAGCGTGCAGAAATTAAGCTTATTCAAAGGTCAAAATTCCATTTTGAAGAAAAGAATTGTTAGCTACAGTGGGAAGATAATTGGTTTTGTTACTCATTGAGTTTCTTCTTTACATGGAGCAACATCTGCATTTATAAGCTGAGCTGCTTTTAACTTGCTACCTTACTGGTTGCCATCTTGCTTCTACTTTTATCACAAGTTGTGCTTCTTTAGTTAAATGTTGTCGGCTTCCCCTAGCCGAAGGATCATTTTTTTTTGTCAGTAGTGATTGTTTGATGACTTTGTGTTAATGTTCATGTTCACTTGTTATGCTCTGCAGGTTGCTGTCAACACTGTAATTCAAGATGAGAAAGATTTCCTTGATCACATTATCAAATCAACCAACATGAAGTGCCTCACCGCACCGTAAGTTATATCTTCTTTCTATGACCAAATTTGATATCTGTGCCATATCTGGGTCTTAGAGCAACTAGTTATGATTTCCAAAAAACATTGGGAATAGAAATTACTTTACTGAATTGCTTGCTATGGTGTCACTAATTGTGGCTTTGCATGAAGCACATCCCAACAGTCTTTGAGTATTATGACATTGAAGTGGTAATATCTCGTACGGACTAGTATGACAATATTTGCCTGTGCCTTCACTGTGTTAGTAGAAAGGTGCCTATGCTGGATACCAAAGCTGAAACTTTGGGCAGGTTGGGGCGGGTCTGGATTGGAATGCAATTTAAGCCAATTAGATCATCATTTATTTATGGTTTAAAGGGATGAATTACTGAATTGTGAAAAGGGATTCTGATCCCCAAGTCGTTAGAATTAAAAAGCTTTGTTAAATAGGCTTGTTTGGGTGGTTTAGGTCGAGAGAGAAGCTCTCCTCTTTCCTTGTTTTATTTGGGAGGCTGCCTTGCAGGGGGGGAGCTCTCTTCTTTCGTTGAGCTTCTGCAAATAATGCTCTTTTTATGAATTTCGTAGAACAAGCTATATATATATATTTTTTTTTGACAAGTAAAAATATTATATATATATCAAGAAAAATTCTATATACCATACTACCATTCCATTAAGTATGATGTGACACATTTATTACCATTAAATGATTATTTATTGCATGCTTCTTTATCATCTAATGATGATAAATGTACCACATAGTATTTAGTATGATCAAAATAGGATGAGAGTGTGGGTATAACATTACTCATATATCAAAAGGAGTGACCAAGTAAACTGAATGTATACAAGAGAACACCTTGCCTATAATAGAAAACCCCTAACAACCCAAAAAACCCGTGAAAAACAACCCAAAATACACTAAGCCTGACCCCAACCCCTTACTTCCCGTAGAACTAAAACTGTACCCAAAAACCCCACTCCAACTCCTTGTTTTCCCGTCTTCACAATGCCTGCCTTTAGACTTCCCTCTAGATGAGCTACCACCTTTAGCGTCGTAGTTGATTCCCGAAAAAAGATGCTGTAACTCCCTGCTTTTCTTGAAACTTGATTTGGTTTCAAGTGCGTGGCTTGCCTTAATCTCAGTAATTAGTTCTTTAAATTAGTCTTCACATCCTCCATGTGAAATTCCCACGAATTTTTGAAATTCGTTAACTTTAGGTAGAATTCAATTCGGTATTGGAGGAAGAGAGACCAGGGGGCCACAATATCCCCAGACACTGTATCCACTTGCACCAACGCCAAATCCATATTCAAATCTTGTACCTCTTCAGCAATTCCATTGGTTCTCTCCAATGGTATGACATCAAGTTCCTTTACCTTTGGTGATCCTCTATGCACAACTTCAGCGGGTTCCGTCACCAATGGTTTGACACCATTTTCCTTCAACTCCAACAAGGGAGCCATATTCTCTTTGAGTACAAAAGTCACTTGAGGCGAACGACATTCCATTGTAGATGTCTCTACGCCGATACCCGACGTAGAACCCACTTCAAATAACCCAGCCTTCCTTTTGACCTGCCATACTCTTCTGGATCTGGGACTAGGAACATGGTTGAATCCGATTTTCCGTTTTCCTTTATCTGAGTTTAAAGGATTCGGGCCTATCTTTGTCTTGTTCCTTACAACCCTGTTGCCTCCAGTTGAAAGCAAACACTATATACACTGTCAAGGTTTGTTACAAGTGTCGATTAGCTATTTGGAGGGTGTGGTCATGAGTGCAAAAGATCCACTAGGTAAATGTAACTTACAAATAAAAGATAAACACAAATATTAACTAACAAATAACTCCATAACGGAGAAACGAGAAGACTTCTCGCAATGGTAACCTAAGTGCAGCCCATGGTAGTAATTTAACCAGCCATTTCACAATTATGACCAACGTAACATTATTAATACCCCATGTAGATTAAAATTTATCATAATATTACCCTAGATATGATTGGGATTGAGTTTCGCTATGGTTTTGCCGAGACTCCGAAGGAGCTCAATCTATTCGTGCTTGGATTAAATTATGTCAACCAAAACCCTAGCTTATTAGTTGGGAAAGAGTGTCTTAAGTTCCACCTGCTGAAGTTGGGTCGGAGGCCTCCTATCTCAATAGTTAAAGAAAATTAAATCACAGAAAACTTGAAATAACAAAACTGGGAATGCAAAGCAAAAGACAATAACGAAGGTAGAGGATGTTTGCGTGGGAAAAATGCTCGAATTGCTGATTCAAGTGCTGTGAAGAAACAATTTTCCAGCTCATTTTTCGATTGACAGTAATATTACATTCTACATATGCATTTCCCCTTTGTTATCTGGGTGGTTAAATTTCAGGTCAGCACTGGATGGCGAGTGTGGATTCCTGGCAGCCAACTTGTATGCAAAGAGTGTATTTGGAGAGGATGCTTTGGTGAATGTGAGCATAGAGAAACAGGCAGATGGTAAGCTGAGTGGCTACATCAGGATAAGGAGCAAGACACAGGGGATTGCTCTCAGTTTGGGGGATAAGATTACTCTCAAGCAGAAGGGTGGAAGTTGATTTATGTGACATCATTCTTTCTGTTCTGTGTCGTTACTGGTATTCATGTTACTCTTCTAAAAGTTCAAATTTTTGTCCACTCCCCTAAAAGTGCAAATGTTACTCGTTTTTTTATTTTCAATTCTGATCTCATTCTTGTAACCGTGATTTGTGTAGGTTCTTGCTCCCAAAGCACAAGGATTTGGTGCTCCTTTTGTTTTCTTCATGTCATTGGATTCCCTTTGAGCTACACTTATTACTCTATGAGGCTGCTGCAACAAGAGCAGTATTTCTTTGACTTGTCTTTGGCGTGTGTCTAGACAAGGTTTTTGCTCCAGATACTCCTATTTTTTTGGGGAAAAAACTTCAATTGTAGCTATTTTCTAGTTTAAGGATTATTCATAACGTTGTACAAACCGTTGCAGTAGTTTATGACTAGACTCTGATATTCTACTTGGCTGTTCTTGTGTTGCTATTTCCAAGCAAATTCTTTTGGGAGTGTCGATAGCAGAGTTACTAATTTTTAAAAAACGAACATATTACGCATGGAAAAATGGTGAGGCCTGGGAAGCAGTGGATTATAGCCAGACATCCCTCGACACCTGGCTTTTATTTATGAAGGAGTTTAAGAAAAGATTGTTAAAATATTATTTTGAGATGAGATGAAAGTTGAATAAAATATTGTTAGAATATTATTTTTATTTTAGGATTTGAAAAATTTGAATTGTTTATTGTATTTTGTGTGGAAGTTTGGAAAAGTTACAATGATTAAATTATATGAGATGACATGAGTTAAAAAGAGCTAACTCCTTGCGGATGAAGACTTCTTTTTTCCTTTTTCCTTGTGGATATTGTCCTTGTACATCCCTAATGCCCCATTCATCCTGTGAATAATATAGAGCTAATTATCAATTTATATTTATTAAGGTGTAAAAATTAAAATCTCAAGCATCCTGCAAGTGTGTTCCTCTATATATTCTTGTAAAAGTAATCCTACATATAATCGTAAAGTGCCCAAGTGCCGGACAATTATTTTGAAAAAAAGTAGGATCATTGTTAACAAACTTAATTTTTTTTCTTCATGTGGGTCTTATATTTACTCACTTTTTTAAAAGAAATTACGTGGCGTTTACGCACTTAAATATCAGTTCTCTTTTATAGATAATATATATATAGATACATATTTGCGCACACACTAACGCACATTGTTTATTAAGATTGGTGTTATGATTTGTATTACCATTTTATAAAAATACCCCAATTTTAAAATATAATTGTCCATAATTTAGAGAGAGATTTTGACTTTGAGTTGGTAAAGTTTAGGATAAAATTGGACTAAATAATTAAGAGATTTGCGTCGATGCTTTCTCTCCCAAACCTCTATCTGATTCTATCTCTCCTTGCAATTGGAGTACTTGAAAATACACATTTTTGTCCCATGACAAAAATGTGTATTTTCTGGTTTATGATGGGATAATCTCCCATAATAATCTTCCTGGAATATTTATGATGGGATTGCTCACAAGCCAAATTATCTGCAATCTTGACTCTTGAGCTCGTTTTCACCTTGCAAGAGTGATTGCTGATTGGTCTGCATGTGCTGGTTTATGAAGCACCTCCCCTCCTTTATTATTTTTATTTTTTTTATTTTTAAATGAGAAATTCTCGTTTTCATTGTTTCCTGAGATGGAGCTTGGTTTCCAATTTCAATAATTTATTGTCCATTGCATTTTTAAAATGAACAGCTTATTTTCAGGATCTAAGAAAACAAAGATCATCACCACCACCAAGAAACAATCTAAGAAAACAAAGATCATGCAGGAAAATAGTATGCTTCAGCCTGGAGTCTCGGCCGGGGGGCATCGCCTTCCCCTCCCTCGCCCCCCTTTTCCCTTTGCTGGTGGGTCCCGTGGCGAGCAATGAGGAGGGCTCTGGGGTTTACTCACAACGAAGTACTCTTTGCGGTGTCTTTCCTTTTCTTCTGGCGCCACAGCCAACAAAAACTAGCTAGAGTCATTCAACTTCAACGTATATACGGATCTATATATGTTAATTAAGTAGATTACCCAACAAGAGAATTAAGTCTATATATAAGTACCAACCGGACATGATGATTTCCCTGCTTCTGGCAGCTCCCATCTCGACCGAAATTAAGATCAGGACAATAACGAGGATAAGAGAGACCTTCTGAGCCATCTTTGCTGCCACTCAAAATCCTTAGGACCTTATCTCTAATTAAGAGGAGCTTTATATATATTTATTTATATAGCCCGTTAGGTTAAAATATTAGGAGTAATATTACTCTTCCCGCTGGGAGTCCCGCTCGGGGCTCCCGCGGGGATTTTATTTATTTATTTATTTTTATTTATTTCTTGATTAAAAAAATAATTTTTAATAAAGATTTGATTTTTTTTTAAAGATATTAAAAATATTTAAAAAATATATGTTGAAAACGAAAAAAAAAAAGGCATATCAAATAACACTAGCAGGACTTCGAGCGGGAGCCCCCTGCACTGACCCTAGAACGACTCAAATACTAACGAAAACTAACATGACTTCTACCTGGTTGGTTACTAATACTATATACAAAGTAATAAAGCAACAAACTTTTAATTAAAAGAACTTCCACCTGCGTCCTAATCTTTTTGAGATGTGTTAGATTTTTCTTTTGATGGGAAATAATTAATTAATGATGCAAACTATAATATGAGAAATAATACTTTTGCATATATATAAATATATATATATATATTATGGATTCAGATCATCTCGTCTTAATTGGTCTTATCTTAACTTCAAAAATAATGGAGACAACGACATGAATTGTAACACGACATGAATCATGAGAAACTCAAAATCATACGCGTGAAATGGGTGACGTCTAGCCTTCCGTCATAATTGCCAACGTCGTGATCATTAGGACATAATTAGGATATTGACTTTAGAAAAGGAAAACAAAAGCAAGCATTGAAATGATTATAAAATGCCAAACAAAAAAAGACTGACTATAATTTTAGAGAAATATTTCTACAAAGCCGCCCCTACAAACAAGTTCCACACAAAAAGATCTGCGTAAAATTTGTCTATTTACGAATTGAAACTAATATTATTCATAATTTTATCAATTTAAAGTCATAATGGGAAACGCATGCAAGAGGGTAGAGATTTTTTAATGGAATCCCCCTACTGTTGCTTATATTTGTTTTTAAGGAATTTGGGAAGACTGAAGATGTCTATATGCACCAGCTTTTTACTTTTCGATGGGTCCTCATTTTTCATATTAAATATTTAAGACCCAGCTTAATTAACATCATTGAAAAATCGAAATCCTTGATCTAACGATATATGAAGTGGTCGTATATAAAACATGCACCATCATGTGTTGCACGTAGTAGTAAAACATATATAGGGGAAAAAAAAAAGTACCACCAGAAGATAAGAATAACAAAAAATAAAAAATGTCAGACTAGTAAAAGGGCCTGGGCTCGGGTGATGGAAGCCTCACTCTCACTCACGTGTTCGTGGTATGTTGGGTGGTTGAATCTAGGGTTACTTCAAGGCAACACAAAGATCCCAATAGGTTGGTTGGTGAAAATTAAGACTAACTCAAGCTAGCACTCATTTCTCAAAAGTTGAAAGAAAAAATTCTCATTCATTCAAAATAACATAATAATGAATTACAAGCCAAAAACCCAAATAAATAGTAGTAGGGTTTGGCTAGCTCTCCTCCAATTTTTTCCTCCAACTATTTCTAAATCCTAATCCAAAACAAATCCAATAACTTCTAAATCCTAATCCCAAAACAATTCAAACTCCTTAATTTAAGGAAACAATTTTATCAAATGTTGAACATAAAGGAAATAAATTAGGAAATAACTTAACAAATGATAATAGATAAATCCCTAAATTAAAGCTCACTTCTATAAAATTAAGGGATTTGTCATCTTGTCATCCAATCCCTAAAATTAAGGAATTGGCCAACACTTGAGACTCCTCTAGTTGCACTTGTCTTGGATGCTCATCACCTCACCACCCGAGCCATGCATCAACCTAATGCAACCCTCCTAGCCTCGACGCGCCTAGCCCTTCTTGGATCTCCATCAATCCTCCTCCCTTCGAGACCGACCTTGTCCTCAAGGTCTAAATCTGTGAATTGATCATTGAGAACTCGAACACTCTCCCATGTAGCATCTTCGGTTGGGAGCCCATTCCATTGAACCAAGGTTTCGATTCTTACTTGGCCACCATTCCTCACAAGCCTATAACTCCATGGTCTTCTTGGGTTGGATTTCCATTTTTCCCTTTTCATCCACCACTGGCATCTTACTCATCACTTTGGTTGGATCTCCAACCTTCCTCCTTAGCCATGAGACATGAAAAATAGGATGAATGTGAACCCCGACCGGTAGGTCTAGCTTGTATGCAAGCTGTCCGCACTGCCTCACATGCACCCTCACCTCTCCTTTCATGCCATCCCAATAAAATAAATTAGCTCTCCTTACATACTACGGTACACCCCCAAATGTCCCCCTTCCTTGGAATCATGAAAGTGGCTCAAGATCTTCCTTCTAAGCTCACCCACACTCGGCACCACACCTCTCCCCTTGTATTTTAAAAGCCCATCACTCATCTCATAATTTTCTACTCCCTTAGCATCCACATCTAGCTTCTCCATTACCTCCTTACACTTTAGATCATTTTTAACTCCCTCTCTAATCTCATTTTCCACTTCACACCTCACTCAAGCCCCTCGGTTGGGAGGCCAATGTGATAGCAAAACATTGCCCGCCAAGCCTCAAGATTTTTTCCGTCTCATTAGGCCCCACGACATTGCACCCTCATCTTTCATTTATTCTCATGGTCACCCATTTACCCCCCATCATAAACTCCATAGTCACTTTTTTGTAATCCCACACTATCTTCCCTAGCTCCTCTAACTATTACACATCCAACACAACATCCAATCCAATAATAGGTGAAGAATACAAGTCTACCACAATCTCAAGATCTTCTGTTTTCAAACATACATTTTTATATACTTCTCTACACATCAATTTCTCCCCACTAGCTACCTTGACCTCGAATGGAGTGATAGAAATCATAGGTAACCCCAAGCTCTCGGCCACTTTAGAATTGATGAAGTTTAGAGACGAACCATTATCCACAAGAATTATTACCTCCATCTTGCCAATGAGTGCTTGTGTTCTCATCGTTCTAGGCCCCACAACACCCACCAAAGCATGAATAGAAATATGAGGGTCTCCCCCCACGGTCTCATCTTGTTCTTGCTCTTCCTCCCCTGTGTTTTCCTCTTCCTCTGACTCTATCTATATGAGAAAAATTTGTTTGGCCTTGCATCTGTGGCCCATTGTGAACCTCTCATTACAATTGAAACAAAGCCCCTTCTCTCTTCGTCGTTGCATCTCTTCCCAAGGTAGCCTCTTTATGCACATGGATAATGGTTTGGTTCCACTTGATGCACCTCCACTAGGACCTCCCGGTGAGAAGTTCTTGCTAAAAGTTTGGTTTGCATCAAACTTGGAAACTATTGGGGGTGGTTTCCTCACCTCCAAGCGGTTATTTTTCCTCAAATGTTGGAGTTGATCTTCCTTAATCCATGCAACCTACAAGGCTTGCATCAAGATCTTCAGCTTCTTAAGTTTTACCTCCGCCGCCAACTCACTTTTCAAGCCACCCACAAAGGTCCCAATGAGGGCCTTCTCCTACTACCCATGTGCTCTAGTGGACAAGTATTCGAACTCCTTTTGATAATCTCTTAAAGATCCAGTTTGTTTGATCTTTGAGAGAGTCTCATGGTAGTCTATATACTTAGTTGGCCCGAACCTCCTCAAAAGCTCCTTGACAAACTTCCTCCATTTCAACTCCCTCCTTTGAGCCACATACGTCTTTCTCATCCATTGCCACATTTGGTTGGCCTCCCCCTCAAAGAAGTAGGCGACATAGGACACTTTTGCATGGCCCTTAATGTGATTGTGCTCAAAGTATTGCTAGGCTCTACTAACCCACGTGCTCGGGTCATCACCATTGAACTTTGGAAAGTCCATCTTTGCCTTGAGAACTTCCCCCCTACGTGCTCCTCTCCTCTCATCACGGTTCCCTCATTCTCCTTCACTTTCCCCTGTTGATTCCTCATGAGTGTTTGAGGAATCTTGAGAGGATGAATCCGAGTCATCCACCCTCTCTCGACGTTGGCTTCTTCTAGATCCAACAGAACCCTCCAGACTATGGGCTCTCCTCCTATGGCGCCTCCTTTCTCCATTCCTCATTTGATCCACCAATTGGTGGAGCACCTCCTCTAACCTTCCAAGCTGTTCATTGGTGGAGGTGTGTTGTGCCTCCAAAGTGGCTTCAATGTTCTCAATCTGCTCCCTATGGGTTGGTTGTTGATCGGCCATGGCTTCCTCTCCTTGGGTTGGACACTCTTAATGAAAGCACCAATGATGGAAGCCTCACTCTCACTGACGTGTTGGTGGCGTGTTGGGTGGTTGAATCTAGGGTTACCTCAAGGCAACACAAAGATCCCAATGTGTTGGTTGGTGAAAATTAAGTCTAACTCAAACTAGCACTCAATTCTCGAAAGTTGGAAGATAAAATTCTCATTCATTCAAAATAGCATAATAATGAATTACAAGTCAAAAACCCAAATAAATAGTAATAGGGTTTGGCTAGCCCTCCCCCAATTATTTCCTCTACAACTTCTAAATCCTAATTCTAAAACAAATCAAACAACTTCTAAATCCTAATCCCAAAACAATTCAAACTCCTTAGTTTAAGGAAACAATATTATCAAATGCCTAACATAATCGAAATAAACTAGGAAATAACTTAACAAATGATAATAGATAAATCCCTAAATTAAAGCCCACTTCCCTAAAATTAAGGGATTTGTCATCTTGTCATCCAATCCCTAAAATCAATGAATTGGCCAACACTTGAGACTCTTCTAGTTGCACTTGTCTTGGATGCCCATCACCTCACCACCCGAGCCATGCATGCAACCCAATGCAATCCTCTTAGCCTCGGCGTGCCTAGCCTTTCTTGCATCTCCATCACCGGCCCGAGTCAAAGAAGAGGAATGACTAAGCAGAATATACTAACAGAAGGGCGGCAGGAAGAGCAGTCTGACACCCTTACTGACTGACAAGTAGGGACATCTCTTGATCCTGAACCTCAGTGGCCAGACATGTCAGAGAGGCGGGAATGCCTGACTGAGGCCACGCCGCATTAATGGGATGGAGGAAGTCACGACAAGAAGGGGAGCCACGCTGCATTTAATGTGTCCCGAGGCTTAGCACACCTCAACGTGAATCCTGAGTGTCAGAGGCAACCACCATCAGGTCTGATTGATCTGGGGCACGGCCTGTGAGTAGCAGGACACCCGATCCTGTATGGAATGACATGCCTACTACCCCACCATGAGAGTTAGCGAGCCAGGTATAAATAACCCCCTGGCCTCTTTCATTATTATTATTATTTTTTTAAATGAGAAATTCTCAGTTTTCATTGCTTGTTGGGATGGAGCTTGGTTTTCAACTTCAAACAATGTGCATTTGACTAATTTATTGTCCATTGCATTTTTAAAATGAACACCTTATTTTCAAAGCCTTTTAAATTGGGATCAGCAGCAAAATACACAATAAAAATCACCACCACCAAGAAACAATCTAAGAAAACAAAGATCATGCAGGAAAATAGTATGCTTCTGCCTGGAGTCTCGGCCGGGGGGCATCGCCTTCCCCTCCCCCTCTCTTTCCCTTTTCTGGTGGGTCCCGTGGTGAGCAATGAGGGCTCAGGGTTTAGGCTCCGCTTGGATACACAGTTCAGATGAGATGAGATGAGATGTTTTAAATAGTAGTTGAATAAAAAATTGGTAGAATATATTTTTTAGTATTATTTTTATGTTGGGATTTGAAAAAGTTGAATTGTTTATTATATTTTTATATGGAAATTTGAAAAAGTTGTAATGATTGAGATGATATGAGATGAGATAGTGGTTTTGTGTAAACAAACGAGGCCTTACTCACATCGAAGTACTCTTTTTAATGTATTTCCTTTTCTTCTGCCACAGCCAACAAAAACTAGCTAGAGTCATTCAACTTCAACGTATATACGGATCTATATATGTTAAGAAAAATGCTACTCTTACCGCTGGGTTTTACCGCTGACTTTTTAAATTTTTTTTACTTAATGATTAAGTAAGTATTTTTTAATAATATTATGAATTTTTTTTATTTTTTTAAAAATATTAAAAAAATAGATGTAAAAAAAAAAAAAAACATCAATTTACACTAACGGTAGAGGGAGCGGTGGCTCCTAGCGGTGGGAGTAGCACCGCTCATATGTTAATTAAGTAGATTACCCAACAAGAGAATTAAGTCTATATATAAGTACTAACCGGACATGATGATTTCCCTGCTGCTGGCAGCTCCCATCTCGACCGAAATTAAGAGGACTTACGAGGATAAGAGAGACCTTCTGAGCCATCTTTGCTGCACTCAAATTCCTAATGGACCTTATCTCTAATTAAGAGGAGCTTTATAAGGGTTTTATGAGGGTGATAAACTAGGTTATTAGAGAACTAAGAACCCCTTAATTCAAATAATATATAGCTAGGAAAACAATTCTTTTATTAGTGGAGTCAGATTATTCCTTTAAATTAAACAACTTACAAACTTATTAAATCTCAAAACCAACCGAAATCAAATTAAATAACAAAATATATAAAAGACTACTAGTAATTATATATGGGTTTAGGTAAAGGAATAAATTATAGATAAAGTAGTAAAAGCAGAAAAGCAAACGACTAATAATGAAAACTAAGACGACTTCTACCTGGTTGGTTACCATATACAAAGTAATAAAGGAACAAACTTAATTAAAAGAACTTCCACCTGCGTACTAATCAAGACTATGAAATTCAGGCAGCAGAAGAGTCGAGGTCTCAACAGTCTATGAAATCAAGGCTTTGATGAAGTTAATTCCAAGATGTTAACATAAAGGAAGAATGGCTAATGAAGCAGCTCATACTTTGGCAAAATTTATCAGGCATCTAGAAGACAGCTTGATAGTTTGGTGGGATTCTTTTCCTGATCATTGTATCTCACAAATTATTTGGTCTGATTCTTTGATGTAAGTGGAGTTGGTTATGTTGTTAATGAAAGTATTTTCTTACAAAAAAGAAAAAATAAGACTACACACAGACAAGCTCCAAGGCACCAAAAAAATCTTTCAGCTAAAAAATCTCTTTGATGTAGTACCCTTTCAGCTAAAACATTTCTAAGGCACCACTTTCAGACAAGCTCCATGCAATCATTGTGTACAAATATATTAAAAAAGTGTAAAAAGAATATATTTTTGTTTATTGGGATTTACTTTTTTACAAAAAATCCATGTAAAATTTGTCTATTTAGGATTTGAACCTAACATTACTCGTAATCTTATCAATTTAATGTTTCAATGGGAAACGCATGCAAGAGGGTAGAGATTTTTTAATGGAATCCCCCTACTCATGTTGCTTATATATGTTTTAAAGGAATTTAGGAAGACTTTTACTTTTCCATGGGACCTCATTTTTCATATTAAAAATTTAAGACCCAGCTTAATTAAAATCGTTGAAAAATCGAAATCCTTGATCTGACGATGAAGTGGTCGTATATATAACATGCACCATGTGTTGCATGTAGTAGTAAAACATATATAGGGGGAAAAAAAAGTACCACCAGAAGATAAGAATAACCAAAAAAAAAAAAAAAAATTTCAAGACGCAAAAACTATCAAAATTAGGAGTAATGGTACGTACATTCGTGGAGTGTGCAAGTGCCTTGCAAACATTTTGAAAAGGAGTGGGTTCTATTATTAAAAAATTAATTTTTTTTCATATCGGTCCCTTATTTACTTACTTTTTTCAAAAGGATTGTACGGTGTTTGAGCACTTAACGACTACAAATATCACTTCTCCAAAATTAAAACATGATACCATAAAAATCCAAAAATTCTAAAATAAACCAAGAGGTTGAAACATAAAAAACAAATTAAAAATAATCAAACTTTCATTAACAATTACAATATAGATAAGATCTTTTTGGGATATCAAGACTTGATGGTACCCCATCTCTTGGGGATGAGGTCTGTTAAAGTTGTGTTTCGTACACCTTTGGGTCGAGTTCTAACAACTCGGGTCTTGGCCCTCGCTCCTGCATACTTAAGGAAACAAAGAGAGCTGGGCGCCTTGGTGGAGGCCAAGGAGTCTTCGATGCTTAAGTCAGTATATCTCCTCAATAGTTTGTACAAGAGCTTAGCCAGATCAGAGAGAGTTCTTTGTATCTGAGGGCCGGATTTTATATAAGGTTTTTGGACGGGGAAACCTGGTACCTTGCTTTATGGGGCTCACATCGCAAAACTGTTGTTTGGTCAGAATCGTTTAATGTGGTTCATGTGGCTCCTAAGGTGGCGCTATTAATGTGGCGTAGAGTCCAGAGAGTGGTGCAATTAATCCTATGTGGCTTCCTGACTACACTTTAGCCTACGGATGATCATTGTTGAGCTTCTCCATGACTTTTGTCAGGAGATCGAGAGTCCTCTGCATCTTTCACCCACTTACTCATACAGTTTCTTGGGGGTTGGGCATTAACAAGGTGTGTCAGGGTGGCGAGTCCTGCCTGTGCCCATCATTCATCTTTCTTGCGCGAAGGTTGCTCCAAGGGTTGGTCTTGCTCATGGGCCACATGCCCCATGAAGGCCCCAGTGACCTTTCTTAGAGGTTGGCCGTTGGGCCGGTTTGGGCTTTTCCCCAACTTCACCCGAGGCCCCTTCCTGGGCTTGTCACTAGGGTCTTTAGGAGGGAAAATCCCCTTATAAGGTCCATCCATACTGGGCGGTAGTTGGGAATTAGGTTGACGATCGATCTAACCCTAGCTCTTCAACTGATCTTCACCTGATCTGCGTAGTGGAAAGGAGTGGGAGACGGAGTGAGGGGCCCTCCCTTCCAATTGAGTTTTTCTTATTATAAATTTATGTTTTTATCTTAGTGTGTATTTAGTTTTTTTTTCTTGATTTGTTTTTTAATCTTTTTTATGTTTTCCAGTTTTTGTTTTGTTTTTTGAATTTTCCAGTTTTATTGTTGAAATATTTAATGTTATCAATTTCATCTTTTAATTATGAAATATGATATATAAGATACAAACATTTTTTACAATTATTTTAAAATTATTTCTTAAATGATGGAAAATTTTATAAAGTAATGATACTCATTTAACTATTTTATAACTTATTTTACAAAAATACCTCTCATTTAAAATAGAGTTGTATAATGGTTATAAAAGAGTTGTGACTATATATATATTTTTACACATTAATTCTAGAATATTATACCATTAACGTAAAAAGAGAAATTATAAAACATGATATTTTCGCATTGTAATGATTTATTATCTGTTTAATTTATGGGACGAAAGCTTATTGTCAGAGCTTAAAATAAATCAATTTCTTATATCACTACAAGAAAAATGGTCAATTGCGGTGATTTTTAATTTTTTGCAATTAAAATCGCTGCAATTGGTACCTTTTTGCGGCGATTTTAGTTTTCGTCGCTATATTAAACCACAACTGGAAATTTAGTTGTCGCGAAACACTGTGCAACTTAATTGCAGCGATTTTAGAGCTATGGAGGCGAATTTTTTCGCTGAAAAGTTGAAAAATTATTGCAACGGACAAGAAATCGCTGCAATTGATCCTTGGGCGCCAAACACTTTCGGATTTCTTTTTTTCCCCCCGAAACATAAACACATGATTTCTCCTGTTTTTTATTTTCACTCTGTTCTTCCCCATCCCTTTTTTTTTTTTCACTCTATTCTTCCCCATCCCCGACCCACGACCCCTGTGATACCCACGACCAGTGTGATACTCACGCTCTCATCAGTGGCCATTGTTTCGAGCCCAGAATCGGAGATCACTCATCCCGTTCCTTCGCACGAAAGCCACTCAAGTCACTCAAGCCATCTGCTCCCATTTTTCTGCCCTAGAGTAGTTTCTGTGTTCTTCGCACAAAAGCCGTATAGTTCATTCTCCTCGACTCAGCGCCACTCAAGACAGGCAAAGAGAAGCCATTGAAGCAGCTCAGAGATGGAGGCGCCTTAATGTAGCCGATGCCCAACTTAAGGTCCCTCCTCCTCACCTACCCATCTAATCTGACGAAATCGTGACCCCCTTTGTGTGTTTTAGCTTTGATTTTGCTTTTTTTTTTTTTCGGATTCTCTAATTGGTTTATGATTAGAGAATCCGAAAACCTCAGATTGATTTTATGGATCGTAAAACTCATTTTCCATCTGGTTTATTAATAAATTATTAGTTAACAAATTATTAGTTAGGCTCTGCTTCTCTCTTGGAAATAAACTCGTCTCATTTCAATTTGAATTTGGGTTTCATCACAGCAGTAGCCCGTAGTAGCAGCAGCTCATCGCAGCAGCACCCTAGCACATCCTGACGTGAGTTTGGAAAAATAGGTAAGGGCGTTTGAAATTTGTTTGTCAATGTTTGTGTTTGATAATAAATGATTATTAGTTGAAGATCTTTTAACACTGATTGTCTAGCCAATTCTATGGCTTTAGTTCAGTTTTACCCTATATATTGTCACCTTGGTTTCGCTGCTTTGTTCTTGAGGACCACTGTCCCAATTTCTTAATTTATACATGAAATCTGGTTGGGTTGGTTGATAGCCATTGCTTTCAAAAGAACCATAGGAAAGATGTAAAAATCGAAATAATAAATGTATAATCTTAACCATTGATTTTAATTCCCTCTGTTGCTACACAAACACATATTTAATCAAATTGATGTGATGGAAAATACTGGTATTTCATTGCAGAGAACCTAGCTACGATTTCAAGCCTTGCATAAGGCTTCAGACAAAATGTGATTTGTGTAATCCACTAGAGCTTAACCGAACTTGATATATATATATATATTACCGTACGTTCATAGAAGTTCAAAAAGAAAATGATATGAATCAGTGGCACTGGATGTTGACATCACAATGAGAAAACCTGCAGTGTTTTCCATTGTGACAATCTGGATATTTTGTGGGGTTTTTGTTCTTTTTGTGAAACTAAGGGTAGGTGAGAATTGTTTTCAAAAACAGCAAAAAAATAAAACTGTTATTCATCACTGTCTAATTTGTCCTCATTGGATATAATCAATAAGTGGTTTCTCTACCATGAAGGGTCTTTCAGCTTTTCCTTCCCAACACTCCCCAGGCATAAGGTACAGGGAAATCTACCCACCCAAACTTGACCTTCTAGCTAGCATAAAATATTTGCTTCAATGAATTATACATTAATACTCAAATTTGGGTTTGCTAATCATCAGCTATATATATATATATATCTAGACATGTATATATGCGCTTATAAACATGAGAATGTGCCAATGAGGGTCAACTTCATTGCGTCAAAGGTGGGGTACTTCTTATACGTACGGGAATCGATGAGCGCTATAATTCGTATATATAACATCAACAGTAAACCTTAAGAAATTGAAAGGCTACTTAATTACGATCATTCACCTTGTAATATGCATCCAAACAGCATCGATCTGCATATGGAAGACTTGTACAAATATTAAATGAAGCTTTATAACTAGCTGCTCTGCATAAAAACACTTGGTAAACCAACAAAAGTAGTAGTTGTTGAGTCCAATTACGTAAAGCAACATAAGGTATAGAATATTCACAGGGAAAACTGAATGAGTGGCCTCATTATTGTCTGCTGTGTCTTTGGTTCTATTTATAGCAGGACCATCATTGGTTCCGGAACCATGCCCATTTGTCTTCTCACGACGAATTTCCTCTTCAACGTTATTTTCTCTATTTCCACAGCGTCTATACCTCAAGTTCAAGGCTTTTCAGGTCAAAATCTCAACTGGGTTTTGTTTTGTTTTTTTTTTCCCACCTAAATCTCGCTGTTCTGCCTGCCCTCCTCTTGTGATTCATATATGTTATTCAATTAGTTCCTAGAATTCCCTGGCTGGTTTTGGGGTTCAAATTTTTAATGGGTTTGTTTTAAACTCCTTAGATTTTTGGTTTTTTTGCTAAATGCTAGTTTTCTTGGAGAACTTAGCTTCATCATTCTAGCAAATTTCACCCAAGATGTTTCCCATTAGTGAGAATCACGTCTTCAATGTCCTCCAATTCATCGCCTCTCTCTCTCTCGCTTCCCTCCTCGAGATCACCAAAACCTCTCCTAACTTATTCTTTCTTGGAAAATTTTCACCACAAAATCTAAGCATTTGATCTCCTCCCCCCAAAATATCTACCACAATTTGCAATTTCTTTTAGTTATAAAAAACAAGTAAAGTTAGAGGCTTTTTACTGTTGGGTTCAGAAAGTCCTCAAAGATATGGGGAATAACTTAGGCTTTCTGAATAATTTTTATTTCGTGGGTAATTAAGGCTTTTTAAAATGGAAAATGGTTATCACATAATCTTTAGAATGAGTGATCACATTTTAGCTGATATTTCTCATCTATATTGATCAATGAATGGTTATATAATTTTATTTTAAGCATGTTCATGTCTTTACCTTATACAATTATTCAAGGTGCTCTTTTAATTAACTGATGCCAAATAGAACATCTAAAACATCTATTTCTTTTTAATTATGACTACTAGCATTTCATTATCTTTTTATTGTAGCTACGACACTGGACATGGATTGAAAGAATCTTGGCTTATGACTTTACTGGCTCCTCCCAATGCAATCTGGTTTGGTTACAGATTTGCCCCTCAATAATGTGTTGGGTCGACATCTTGTTTTTCTTTCATCTGATCAACGACTATAATTCAATTGGGACATGAAAAGTTTCAGTTTGTTATAGTTTGAAGTTGCAATGAGTTTTGATGGTTGAGTATCAAGCATAAAATGGATTACTTGAATAGCTAGCCTAGCATAGCAGCCATTCAGAATAATTCATTATAATGCTATCAAATAATGGACAGGATCAGGAAGTAGAAAGCAGAGAACTTGACTAACTTCTTTTTTGCTTTTGAAAGTAGAGCTTTTGCCTAGCGTGGTAAACATTCTAGATTGCTTACCTTAAAAGTAGACCAGTAGACTCATGTCATGTTTGTGGGTTTGTTCAAGCCTAGCTAGCTAGGGAGCTGCAGTACTAACTGGATCATTGGATGCCCTAAAATCCAAATAAAAAAACACAATAGGTCATATGACTCAGAACCTAGCATCACGAACCATTGGCAGAGAGATGACCTAGAATCAAGCTTTTTTGTACATATGCTTTCTTCAAGCACACAAAGGTGTAAAGTCATGTACTTTTCTCTTTCAATTATGACAATATGTCCTTCATGCAGAAATTAGTTAAATGGACCTTTAAGCAAAAATACACATGGTTTTTAACAATTTTATGTGAGCATATTTGAACATTATTTAATGGGATAATGTCAAAAAAAAAAAAAAAATTTTTGAACCCCAAATAGTTTCCAGAATGTTTCTTCACTAACTCATTAAAAATGTATATGTTATATACAAGAGGAAGATCTCACATTTATGGTCTTGGGGAAAAAAGAAAAGAAAAAAGAAAAAGCATAAGAGTTTTTTCAAACCTTTGTTATACGGTAATAATATAATTAATTCCCTGCATTTTCTTGAAGCATACAACTTTATCTAAAAAAATGTAGCCATTATGGTGTGTGGGTAAGAATATTGGTTTATGTGTTTGTACGTACTGCTAGCTTTGCTTTTGGGCTATATTCTCCCTTGTGCATGCATCCGCTCTGCCCGCTCTTGCATTATAGTAGAGTCACTCACTCACTCTCTCTCTCTCTCTCTCTCACTCTCTCTCTCTCATCATTATAAGCACATAAACTGGGGTAGGACTGAAACAACAATATATATGCAACTTCTTTTTGTCCATATAGGTGAATCCCATTGCTACATGTGGAGGGTTTTCCGCATTAGATTCCTGAGTATTCTGCCATCCATTAATTTTCCTCTAAATCCCATCTTCACTTAGTTTTCCCGCGATTGAGTGTTGAGTGTTAAAATAAAGCAATAGGGACAATTGTCAAAGTGAGATGGCTTTAGTTGTTAGACTAGGGGGATGGTTGACTTTATTTTTGATATATCATCAAAAAGCTCGACACCTTTCACTATTGGCAACGTGGCTGGATGATATTGGCCTGATTTAAATAGTTTCCAGCTTGGAAAGTTGGCGACTTATAAGTAGACATATGTAAAAGCAGTGACAGTTCATCATCTTATGTGAGTATAAAATAAATAAATAAAATTGCTAGAAGTAGAAGAGGAAAGGAAAACTGGCAAAAAAACAGGTTGGGGGAGCCAAAATCTTGCTATTTGATCTTTATCTATAATTTAAGTTTCCAAAAATATATATTATAGAATAAATATATCCATTTGGTATTTTAATTTTTAAATGCATAAAAAAAATTAAACATCAGCTTAATTATTAGTGTATCATATTAAAGATATTAATATAACATATAATAATCACATCATATATTAATTCTCTCGTGTTCACTTGTTATATATATCTTTATATATATATACGTATATATATAAATAGAATATATATGAAGGCATAAAAGAAACATTAATTTTCGAACGGATTTCAGAGGTTTGTAACAATAATTAACATATTAATCTTATAAAATCTGTGGAGTTTAGAAAAGAACTAATAGCCATTACTTCATGATATTAGAATAAGTCACAGATTTGCCTTTAGGATATAGTAACTATATATATAACTATTAATTAGGTACGTAGTCATCGATTCTTATCTTCTTTCAAGCTGGTGGATGTTCTTTCTTTTTTACATAAATAGTTAGACTCATTGTAATAATATATATAACTATTAATTATCAGATTTGTAGTCATTGGGCTCTATATACATGTTTCTGGTATTAATATATAAATTCTGGTAAATATGTAATGGCTTGTTTCATTATGCAGTCTTTTATTTCTTACAATTAGTTGTTTCCTAAATAGATCTAATGTGTGTATGATTAGGACCAATTGTACGAATGAGTTAAAGAAGTTGGAGTTTTCGATGCAAGCGCCTGCAAATTACACATCATGGGGCCCGTTTGAGGTAATTTAGTGTAGAATAAAAGCCACGACTCTTTATTTTGACTAAACAATTTATATTTGAGGAACAATAGGCAGTTGCTTGAAAAATTATACATTGGTTGTTTTGTCCGATCCTAGTTCTTGTAGCATATGGCTTTGTTTACATGTATATGTTATTTTTATGTAACAACTTAATTTTAAAATTTAGTTTTCGACGAATCTGGTCAGATGTATACTGAGAATCTAATTCCGTCTTACCACAGTATAGCTAAGTTCTAATGCATATGAGGAACATGTAATCAATGATGAGTCATAAATCAAAACTAATGAAATTGTAATCTATAACTTTGTTTGTCGCTTGATTCAAGTTAATACATTCTATCGTCGTATTATGGTGCGTAAATCTGTTCGTGAATACGTGTTTTAGAGTTTGCATCATGCCTATTTCGTTTGTAAGGTTTTCAAGCATGGTTTCAGCCATATTTCCTATATGCATTGAACCATGCTCAAGTTATAAATTTCAAATGCATTTTGGGTGTTCTGAAATTGGTTTGAATCTCTGATTTATACTCCAGCCACAATTTAGAGTATGATTACTTAATAGTTTGTGAGGCAAGGTATTTTCTGTGGGTCAAAATGCAACTTCTCAAACATTTATGGGTCTAGAAAGAATTATGTGGAAATTGAAGTATATGAGCATATGGGTGTTTGTTGAAGTAATATTGTCAAGAATGATGAGTAAGTCAAAATCAAGGAATTTAACGCTTCCTAAAATTGTTATTCGACGAATCATGAACTTCCTTACTACATCATATATTCACACTCAGGAACCACCCCCCTTCCATAATGAGCATCAGCACGACATAAAACTACCTGATGCCATGACAGGATGATCATTCGAAAACACTAATAATGGTAAAATGTGTAAAGAAATACAACATATAGTTATTTGATATAAACCCTTCCCCCAATAGCACATCACGCTTTGGTATCTCCCCAAAATTATTAGCCTAGTCTGATGGATATGGCTACTGACTGCCATTTATAAATTCTTGATAAAAAATGGGTAAATGGTATCCATGAAAACATAACTAATAATGAATCCTTTGATCTCCAAGAGTCATTAAACAACACGTCGTGGAAGTACGATCAATGTCGAGAACTTTCCAAATTCCTTTTCACAACCTCCCTATTTTTGCCCAAGTATTGTGTTCATAAGTGCAGTTTCTGATGAGGCTTACGCAATTCATAGATGCCATAATTGTTTTCCTTATAAGTAATGACAATATTCAAGCATACCATTTACGTGCTTCCATAACATCCATAAATCTGCCTACTCTTTTGTAGGTGGACCATCTACTTAGATTCTTTATACGAGCCTTGATCTAGAATATACCAACAATGTTTACATATATATTATTATGTTTAACATGTTTACATATATTTTCTACAGCACTTCACTACTCTTGGCATAAACACAATAGGCATTTGTTCAACACTATCTCTTCGTCACGAAACAGCGATCTTCATGACAACCCTGGTTAGTGTCGTTTTCAATATCTTATCTAGTGCTCCACAGGCAAGTAACTTCGACTCGCCTGCTTAATTTGCTCACCAATGCACTTTCTCAGATTTTTTATCCGTCCTCCATATAACTAAATTGAAGTTATCTGATTAACCAATATGTATATTTCAACCTTCTTAGATGGACAAAAGCTGGATGAACTTGCCCAATAGACTTCGTTCGCCTGCATATGCCGAGGGCGTTAACACTTTCCTCACCTTGGCACGAAACCATTCTCAGGGCAGTGATCACATTCGGTGTCCATGTCGTTCATGCTGTAATAATCTCTTCTTGCCTATATTTAATGTGGAGACTCACTTGTTCATTAATGGGATCAATCCAAATTATACCCACTGGATATTTCATGAAGAGGAGGAAACACGGAGTTTTAATGACAACGACGACAATAGTGTTGCTGATTATTCTGATGAGTACACTGATGACATGGACCATATGTTAGATGACATTCGGGCAGGCACATTCGTCGATGTTCCCCAAGATCATCGCAATCCATCGCCAACTCGTGGATCAATACCTGATCCCTCCCCAAGTTCATCTTTTGACCGGTTACTAGAGGATGCCCGACGTCCACTTTTTACTGGCTGTACAAAATTTTCAAAACTGTCATTCATTGTAAAGTTGTTACACATTAAGACACTCGGTGGGTGGTCAATAAAGTCGTTTGATATGCTACTGAACTTGCTGCGGTCTGCCTTTCCTGATGCTGAATTGCCACATTCATATGAGGAGTCAAGGTCATTGGAGAGGGGTTTGGGTTTCAATTATCACAAAATTCATGCATGTCCCAATGACTGCATCTTGTTTTGGAAGGAAAATGCTGATCTTAATGAATGTCCCATCTGTAAGGCTTCAAGGTGGGTGCCTAATACACACAAGGCACGTCTTATCCCTCAAAAAGTGTTGCGGCATTTTCCTTTGAAGTCAAGATTACAACGTCTCTTCGTGTCTGCAAAGATAGCAAGTGATATGAGATGGCATAAAGAGCAACGGCCGACCGATGATGCTAGCTTGAGACATCCTGCAGACTCAGAGTCCTGGAAGAGATTTGATGAAGAACATAGTTGGTTTGCTCAGGATGCTCGCAACGTTCGGCTTGGGATGGCAAGCGACGGTTTCAATCCTTTCAACAATATGGCTAAACCGTATAGCATTTGGCCAGTAATCTTGGTCCCGTATAACTTGCCGCCGTGGTTGTGCATGAAAGACCAATTCTATATGACATCCCTCATTATTCCTGGACCAAAATCTCCAGGTAATGACATCGATGTTTACTTGCAACCGTTAATCGATGAACTGCTTGAATTGTGGGAACATGGGATTCCTACGTATGATGCCTCCACAAAGGAAACATTCATGTTGCATGCTGCATTAATGTGGACAATTAATGACTTTCCAGCGTATGGGAACCTCTCTGGCTGGTCAACAAAAGGAAAATTAGCATGTCCATCTTGTAATGTGGGCACAGATTCCATCTGGTTGAAGTATGGCCGAAAACATTGTTATATGGGACATCGTCGTTTCTTGCCGCTAGATCACATGTGGAGAACGAGAAAACATTTGTTCAATGGTAGAGAAGATCAACGCATACCACCAAGGGTTTTAGAAGGAGCTGATGTTTTAGCCCAATTACAGATGCTTGGGGATGTGCAATTTGGTAAATCTCGTCGAAAGAGAAAACGCACTGCTGAAGAGCTGAATTGGACAAAGTATAGCATTTTCTTCAAGCTACCGTATTGGATAACCTTGCGTCTTCGACATAATTTAGATGTCATGCATATTGAGAAAAATATTTGCGATAACATCTTGTGCACTTTAATGAACATTCCTGGTAAAACGAAGGATAATATCAATTCTCGACGTGACTTGGAGCTTTTATGCTTCAGAAAAGAATTACATTTGAAGTATGAAGGTGAACGTGTTACAATGCCACATGCATTGTACATATTACACGGTGATGAAAGGAATAAATTTTGTGAATGGTTGGCAGATGTGAAATTTCCAGATGGATTCGCTTCCAATATCTCACATTGTGTTTCTGTACGTGATTGCAAAATCTCAGGATTGAAAAGCCATGACTGTCATGTTTTCCTGCAAAGATTACTTCCTATTGCTGTTGGGGGGTACTTACGAGCTGATATTGCCTTGGCCTTGACTGAACTTAGCACTTTCTTTAAGGAGTTGTGTGCCTGAACCTTGGATGTTAACCGTCTATCTCGACTCCAAATTGATATCGTCACAATTCTATACAAATTGGAAATGATATTTCTCCCTTCATTTTTCGATATAATGGTTCACCTAGCTATCCACTTACCCCGTGAGGCCATACTTGGGGGTCTAGTACAATACAGGTGGATGTATCCATTTGAGAGGTATCTCAGGAAGTTCAAGCGGTATGTTAAGAATAAAGCCCGCCCAGAAGGCTCAATAGCTGAAGCCTACATTCACATCGAATGCTTGACTTTTTGCTCAATGTATCTCCAAGACATTGAGATGAAGTTTACTTGAATGGACCGCAACATTGATGGTGGGGAAGCAGAGAATGTAGATGGATTCAAGATTTTTAACCAGAAAGTTCGTCCCATGGGTGTGGCTTCCAACTTGCAATTATCAGATAAACTCCTTAAAGAAGCCATCTGGTACGTCCTCAACAATTGCGATGAGATTGGACCTTATCTAGAGTAAGCATCCATAATCTCTCAAGTTTCAACTTATTTCCATTCTTATGGCTATTCTTCGACAACCCATTTATGTTGTATGTCCCTTAAGTAACGTATGTATATTGCTTGGACATGTTTTGTGCTCTCCAAATGCAGGGAGCACTACGAGAAATGTAAGGTGCATAGCCCAAGTTGTATCGATCGAACACATCAAACTGAGTTTCCAACTTGGTTGAAGAAACGTGTAAGTTAGCTTGCTCCCTCCCTACTTATATTAACTCGATCCTTTTGAAATAAGTTTAACAAACTATAAGTGATGACTTCCCAACAATATTGTTGTAGGTTCAGGACCAACGTATCACCAACCCGAATGATGTGACGGATGATTTGTATGCTTTAGCATGCGGTCCTGAACCTAAGGTTGCATCCTATGCTGCT